>SEYY01007714.1:0-7500 GCA_009176605.1 Armadillidium nasatum
AATCTTTCATATCTACTCACTGAACTAGTCATAATAGATGAAAGTTTGTATAAATGGTGATAATTACGTGTAACAACAAACTACATAAATTGAAGATATACATTAAACATATTCTTATATACATATGGAATTTTAACGATCCAATAGGGGTGAGGTCTTGAATAGTCAGACACCAATCTTGAAAGTGTTAACTACGACGATAGTTTCCACAATTGCTACCAACTTATCCGTTGCAAATTTAGATGTAACAGAGTATATTCATTATAACGTTTTTTTCTAATACTTACCATTTACAAATATAAAAAATATTTTATTTTTAAAGTTTTTTTTTCAGCGTTTCGAGTAACGGCTGCGGTTCAGCCGCATTGGTTTATGTGCGAACAATTTATATATTTCACGCTTTAAAAGCATAAAACAAGGTGAAAATGACAAATAAAAACTTGTTTATTATTTGAAATGATTGATATTTTGAATACAAAGAAATATTTAAAGATGTCGACTGAAGTTTAAACTCTAAAGTGATCAATCCACTGATTGAAACATTATGAAATACTGAAATCACTAAATTTCAGCTACATTGATACGATAAAAGTAAATAGGGGGAGTAATACTAAAAACTTTTTTCATTTTTATTTAAAGGTTTTGTCTGGCGGAGAAGGATCAGAGGCCAATTAGAAATTAATTAGGGTTGTTAAAATTAATTTCGAGTTTAGGTTAATGGCCGATATGTCCAGGTACTTTGTGTCTGAAGTGGAGAAGACTTAAAAAAAAAAACATAGAAGATGGGAAAAGTTCCAAACATTACCAGTAAAATATGTAAAATAAAAAAAAATAAAAAATTACATTCCAAGGCGCCTGTATACCCCTTTACGAAAAGTTAAATTATATCAGAAAAAAAATATATTCAACTTCAACCCTTCAAAAAAATAAAAAATAAAAAAATAAAAACCAATAAATATATTTTTATTTAAACATCAAAAACCTATAATTAATTATGTCAACAAGCAAGACAAAGGATGGCAAAATAAAGTCCAATTTTTTCCTAAACCGATTTCTCAATTTCTTCATCTGTTGACAAAGATGAAATTGGAAACAAACAAAATTTTTTTTTTTATTTTTATTTTTTGATTTTTTTTTTTTTACCCACTCTCAACCAGGGATTTGAGAAGGATATTTAACAGAAAATAGATATTATTATTATTATCAATATTATTATATTATTAATTATTATTATTATTATTATTATTATTATTATTATTATTATTATTATTATTATTATTATTATTATTATTATTATTATTATTAATTATTATTATTATTATTATTATTATTATTATTATTACATTGATATTTTTTATTAATATGCTATTATTATTATTAGTAGTAGTACTACTACTACTATTACTATTATTATCATTATTATCATTATTGTAATTGATATTATTATTATTACTATTATTATTAATAATAATAATATTAGCATTACCTTAATTTTTATTATATTATTATTATTATTATTATTATTATTATTATTATTATTATTATTATTATTATTATTATTTCTATTAATATACTACTATTATTATTTCTTGTTTTATTATTATTCTTATTATTATTATTATCATGAATGCACAAAACAATTTGTATCACAGCTGCCAGTTCTTTAGCTGGTGTTGGCCTTCAAACACATCGGATTCTTCCCAAGAATCTTGGATGTTGTGATGTATCGGCGTAATATATGTGCTGATCCGAGCAGTGCGGCTTTTTGGAGGTGACTGATGGAGATTTTGTCAATATTTAGATGTTCTAAGTGCTGACCAAGGTTTTTTGGTATGGCACCCAGTGTGCCGATAACCACTGGAACCACCACTGCTGGTTTGCGCCATAATCGTTAGACTTCGATTTTTAAGTCCTGATAACGTGTGATTTTTTCCAGTTCTTTTTCTTCAACTCTAATATCACCAGGTATGGCTATATCGATTAGCCATACCTTTTTCTTTTCAATCACTGTCAAGTCAGGCGTATTGTGTGCTAAGATCTTATCCGTTTGAATTCGAAAGTCCCATAGTATCTTCACATTCTCATTTTCAACCACCTTGTCCACAATGTGCTCCCACCAGTTGTTTGTTGTTGTTATATGGTAATTTTTGCAAATGTTCCAGTGAATCATTTTTGCAACTGTATTATGCTGTATCTTATAATCCGTCTGTGCAATTTTTTTACATGAGCTGAGAATATGATCCACTGTTTCATCAGATTCCTTGCACAATCTGCACTTTGAGTAAATTGATGATTTTTCGACTTTTGCTTTAATTGCATTTGTTCGTATAGCTTGTTCTTGAGCGGCTAGAATTAGGCCTTCTGTTTCTTTTTTTAATGTTCCATTTTTAAGCCAATACCAGGTTTTATCCATATCTACTTTTCCTTTGACATTATTATTATTACTATTATTATTAATAATAATAATATTAGCATTACCTTAATTCTTCTTCTTATATTATTATTATTATTATTATTATTATTATTATTATTATTATTATTATTATTATTATTATTATTATTATTATTATTATTTTCATTTTAATTATTTGAATTATTATTTTTGCACGTTTACCATAATATTTACTTGAGAAACAAGAACCTTCCTTTTAGATTTACTTTCAGGATTACATTCCCTTAACAAACCAAGAGTCATTTTGTATTATATAGAATGTCACCAAATATTAGAAGAAACTTGAGAATTTTGAAGAAACTTCTCATCCTACCTTTCTAGAACCCCTTAATATTGAACCTCGACATCCATCCTTAAAATCGCTAATCTTTTTAAACTCATCCTACCATTCTAGAACCCTTAAATATTAAACCTCGATATCCATCCTTAAAATAATTAACCTTTTTTATCTTCTCATTCTGCCATTCTAGAACCCTTAAATATTGAACCTCGACATTCCATCCTTAAAATAAATATTCTAATTTTTAATTTCCTCATTCTGCCATTCTAGAACCCTTAAATATTGAACCTCGACATCCATCCTTAAAATAACCTAATCTTTTATTTTCTCATTCTGCCATTCTAGAAACCCTTAAATATTGAACCTCGACATTCATCCTAAAAACAACCAATCTTTTTGCCTACAAATTGATACACTGTAGGAAAATCAAATTTTCTTTAAAAAAAAAAAAATAGTATATTTTATCGTACCTCTTTGATGACGTTGAATTAAATAAAATATAATCAATAGTATTAAAATTATGAGTAATATCATTTTAGCATTAATAATATTTCTTAAAACAATACAAAATGTTTCAAATTTTTTAAATTTATTGAAAAATCTTGAAATTTTTATTTAGTAAGAAGCCCTACTTTCTCTATTTTCAACCTACTTTCTTCTCTACTTTTCCCTACTTTCGCTACTTTCTCTATTTTCTTTGTATATACAGTATACTTATATACAGGAGCTAATCTAGGTAGGTATCGCGGGACTCTAGTCAAAACCAAAAAAAAATGTGGGGCCCTCATATATATATATATAATATATATATATATATATATATATATATATATATATATATATATATATATATATATATATATATATATATATATATATATATATATATATATATATAATATATATATAATATATATATTATAAAAAAATACATTTATGTCTCATACTAAGGTAATTTTTTTTTTTTTTTTTTACCGTCAGTTGGAAAATTATTTTCCTTCTATAAAAAAATTTATCCTTCTTTGCTGCTATGGACAAGGAATAAAAATTCAGAATTTTATTTTTGATTTTTTTTTTTTTTTTTTTTTTTTTTTTTTTTTTTTTTTTTAAAGTACTTTTTCAGTTATTTTTGAGGTCATGACCGGAGGATGATGCTCGGGGAAATTCCACAGAGGTTTTGAGGTTAGGAAGAGGTCCTTGACCTGAAATCCCTTGTTAAACTTATTTTGTCCTATTTTTATTCTTTAAAATTAGAAAGGTATTAGAAATGTATTAGAAAGTTATTAGAAAGGTATAATCCCTTCCCCATTAATCACACTCACTCTTGAATTAAGATACTGAAAACAAAAATTGAAGTGCAATTTTGCATGGTAACAATGAATATAAAAATTAATAACCCATTGAAGAAATAAAAACTAAAATTAAAAAAAAAAATAACAAAATAAAAATAAATAAATAAATAAAATAACGAATGTACAAACAAACAAACAGAGAAAAGGAAAAAAATATACAAATTTGCACAGTAACATTGAAAATAAAAATTAATAAATTCGCTGCCAAAAAAAAAAAAAATTTAAATTAATAAAGTTTTCTGAAATTTTTGGAATAAAACATATAAAGGTTTTATAACTTATACACCAAAAAAAAAAATCAAAGTAAAATATTTTATTTTAACAAAAAGTTTTTGGATAAAAATGTGAAAATTCGGATTTGAAGGAAAAATAAAAGGTTTAAAATGTTCTGCCAAATTCCATTAAGTTCTGATTTTTTTTTTTTTTTTTTTTTTTTTTTGTTTAAATCTAAGTAAGCAGTTCATATGCCAACATAATTTCCATTATTTTCCAGATTTTCCCCATATTTTCCTTATATTATTATATGGAGGGTGTCCCACTCCGCGCTCGGCTCCAGATATGAGCTTATAGCTATCAAAATAATAGTCATAAGTTACAAAAATATGCCTCGAACAAACCTTGGTGTGTGAGAATTGTTCTGACATCCCAAAAAGTGTTGAAAGCGATCGCCATTAGCATCAAGGCATGCCTTCACACTTTTCCATGTTCCGGAAGGTTGACGTCCAACACAATGGGAGTCACAGCGTCAATTACTTCCTGAATTTTGTCTTGCAGTTGCAAGAGAGTGCGTTAGCTTGTTGAAATACACTTTCTCTTTCAGTATGCTTTAATTGGAAGATATCCGGAGGGGTGAGGTCAGGCGACCTTGATGGTCAAAATTCATTGGAAATGACCCAATATTCAAGGAAGGATTTAATTTCGAACATGCTGACGTAGGACGCTTGACAAATGTTGCCAATCTGTTGAAAACAGAAAGTACGAAGTTCCTCGTCATAAAAATGATTTACAAACTCATTTAAAATGTTTCAAGTTTAAAATGTTCTACGAAATCATTTTGAGGTTTTCCTTTGAGTACTTTGATATTTATAAACGAATATCTGGGGCCGAGAGGAAGTGGGACAACCTATATATATATATATATATATATATATATATATATATATATATATATATATATATATATATATATATATATATATATCTATATATATATATATATATATATATATATATATATATATACTACTATATATATATTATATATTATATATATATATATATATATAGGTATACACTATATTTATACCTATAAATACTATGGGCATTTCGATTCCTCTCTACTAATGGAGTCCACATTGTTGCAATTCTTTCCTCGCACTTACAATTTACAATGGACACTTTTTCTCTCGATTTTTCTTAACTTTTGCATGTTTTGCTTCACATTTGGTCCTCCATAATTCCTTATAAATTTTTCCATATTTTTATATATATTTTTCATAATTCTTCGCATGTTTTCCGCGATTATTTGTTTCTTATTTTTGCATGTTTTTTTTTTTCCATAATTTTCAATATTCTTATATATTTTTCATAATTCTTCGTGTTTTTCCTTATTTTTGCATTCTTCTAAAATGTTACATAAAATTTTTTTATTTGCATGTTCTTCAGAAATGACACCTACTTTAGTGTTTTATATATATATATATATATATATATATATATATATATATATATATATATATATATATATATATATATATATATATATATATATATATATATATATATATATATATATATATATATATATATATATATATATATATATATATATATATATATATATATTCAGATATGTGAGTACTTATGAATTCTATGAAGAACATATTCTAAGAAGTATATATACATCTCTGATACAAGAAGTACATCTATGATATAAGAAGTACATCTATGATGTAAGAAGTATATCCATGATGTAGGAAGTACATCTATGTTGTAAAACGTACAACTATGATGTAAAAGTATATCTATGATGTAAGAAGTACATCTATGATGTAGGAATTACATCAATATTGTAAAAAGTACATCTATGATGTAAAAGTATATCTATTTGTAAAAAGTACATCTATGATGTAAAAGTATATCTTTGATGTAAGAAGTACTTCTATGATATAAGAAGTACATTTTTGATATAAGAAATACATCTATAATGTATGAAATACATATATGATGTAAGAAGTACACCTATGATGTAAAAAATACATCTATGATGTAAGAAGTACATCTATGATTTAAGAAGTACATTTATGATATAACAAGTACGTCTATGACGTAAAAAATACACCTATGATATAAGGAGTACATCTATGATGTAAAAGTTCATCTATGATGTAAGTAGACCTATGATGTAAGAAGTACATCTATGATATAAGAAGTACATTTTTGATATAAGAAGTACACCTATAATGTAAGAAGTACATCTATGAATATAAGAAGTACATTTATGATATAACAAGTACATCTATGGTGTAAAAAGTACATCTATGATGTAAAAAGTACATCTATGAAGAACATATTTTCTCCTTTCACGGCAGGATTTATCTTATTTTAGCCAATATTTTTTTTCCATCAATCTAAACAGTTTCTTCCTTTCTCTGTCTAACTCTCTGACCCCATACTTAACTGCTATGCGCATTCTTATACTCGTATGTACACTTCTGGCAAAATAAAACAAACTTCTTTCTTTAATATCTCCACCTTCTTGGGAATTGTGGGTTCATGTCGGTGCTTGATTAAATGATTTGTTAATGAACTGCCCATCTCTCCTGGATTCCATATGGGCCTTTGCCCCTTCCCACCAGAGGATATATATATATATATATATATATATATATATATATATATATATATATATATATATATATATATATATATATATATATATGTGTGTGTGTGTGTGTGTGTGTGTGTGTGTGTGTGTGTGTGTTTATGCTCATTTGTCATGTCAGAGATTAAGATTTTGAAGCATCACATATTTCCTAATTTTATTTCACAGCACCTGTGCGACTTTTATAATAAGCGCTCGGTTGGTGATCTACCTCACTCTAACTCTTGGCAGTCTACCCTTTGGCATTTCGGGGTATATTATGCTGGTGCCCAAGAAATTTAGAGAGCTTTCTATAGTTTTGTGTAAAACTCTGATTTCTTAATTTAATGGGTATCAATCCCCTTCTCCCTTTAACTTTTCCTTTCTGGTTGATCTATCTGTTGCAGACTGTCATTGTTTATCTACTAGATCTACGAAAAATGGTATTCCTCCAGTTTTTGTTCTACCCCCAATTCTGTTTCTATTTTTCATTGATGACCTTCTGTCACTCCATCTCCTATTCACAATTATCCCTTCGCATTCTTCCTATAGT
>SEYY01007715.1:0-5000 GCA_009176605.1 Armadillidium nasatum
CCCCTCCAACTTAAGCCTAAAATTGTAATTTCTTCTAAAGATGTGATTTCTTCTCTCTCTCTCTGAGCTTAAAACTAAGAAGGCGTATGGTCCTGATGGTATTCCTCCTGTGGTTCTCAAAACTTGTGCTTCTGACCTTGCACTCTGCCTTGGTAAACTATTTCGTCTTTATCTCTCTACTTCACCTTTCCCTTCTTGTTGGAAACGTGCGCTCATTCAGCCTGTGCCGTAGAAGGGGAACCCCTTTTAACCATCTAACTACCATCCAATTTCTTTACCTCCCTTCTTTCTAAAGTTTTTGAATCTATCCTTAATAGGAAGATTTGGAAATATCTTAATTCTTCTAATTTTATCTCTGATCGTCAGTATGGTTTTCGTAAGAAACGCTCTACTGGTGATCTTCTCTCCCTTCTCTCTGACTATTGGTCCTCCGCTCTTCGGCATTTCGGTAAATTCTTTGCTTTGGCGCTGGACATATCGAAAGCCTTCTATAGATTCTGACACAAAGCTTTGATTTCTAAACTTCCCTCTTTCGGTATCTATCCTTCTCTCTGTGATCTTCTCTCTAATTTCCTTTCCGGTCGTTCTATAGCAGCTGTTGTAGACGGCCACCGTTCTTCCTTTAAATCTATTAATGTTGGTGTTCCTCAGGGTTCTGTCCTATCTCCAAAACTTTTCTGCTTTTCATTAATGACCTTCTTTCTATTACCTCACCTCCTATCCACTCCTGTGCTGATGACTCCACCCTTCATTACTCCTTCCAGTTTGAAAAACGCCCCACCCAACAGCAATTGATAAACTTGAGAAGGATAGCATTGGAGCAACTAACCTCTGATATTTCACGTATTTCAAATTGGGGAAGAGAAAACAGGGTTGTTTTCAATGCCTCAAAAACTCAATTCCTCCATCTCTCCACTCGACACAATCTTCCACACAACTATAATGTCTTCTTCGAAAACACACAATTCAAACTTTCATATGTTCTTAATATTCTTGGCGTATCCTTTTCTCGTGATATTTCTTGGAAAGATCACATTACTTCTCTTTATAAACACGCTTCTAAGAGGTTGGGTGTTCTGAGCGGCCTCCAGAATTATTTCACGCCACCCCAGTTGCTTGCTCTCTACAGGGGTGCTGTACGTCCCTGTATGGAGTATGCTTCGCACATCTCGGGTGTTTCCACTCATACAGTTCTCCTTGAGAAGGTGGAGTCTAGGGCTTTTCGTCTCATCAACTCTCCTGCTCTTACTAACACTCTCCAATCTCTTTCTCTCCGTCGAATTGTTGCGTCACTCTCTCTTTACTATCGCTATTACAACAGACACTGCTCTTCTGAACTCTCTCGTTGCATACCTCCTCCATTGAGAAGAGCTCGTGCGACACGCCTTTCTACACAGTCTCATCCTTTCTCTGTCCAACTCTCCGACCCCAGACTTAACCGCTATGCTCAATCTTCCATATACTCTACTGGTAAAATATGGAACACACTCCCTTTATCTGTTTTCCCATTTCCTTTCCTTTGCATACTTTCAATCGCAGTGTATCTAGACATGTCGGATAGATTTTTAACAACTCCGGTGGAATTTGGTAAGCCTCCGGCCTTTGCCCACCGGAGGTGATATAAAAAAAATACATATCAAATTATATATATATATATATAATATATATATATATATATTAATATATAATATATATATATATATATATATATATATTATAATATAATATATATATATATATATGCTAATAATTTGCATAAATTTTTAATATTAGAATTAAAATGTTAAAAATGAATTAATAATGATAATACTGATATTAGTAACAACAATAATAAACATTTTATTATAAAATAATGATAATAATTATAAAATAACAATAATAATCTTGAACTAATAATAATAAATTGAATTAATTAATAATTATTAATAATAATAATATAAAAAATTAATAAATTATATATATATATATATATATATATATATATATATATATATATATATATATATATATATATATATATATAATATATATATATATTATATATATATATATATATATATATATATATATATATATATATATATATATATATATATATATATATATATATATATATATATATATATATATATATATATATATATATATATATAATAATATATATATATATATATATATATATATATATATATATATATATATTATATATATATATATATATATATATATATATTATATATATATATATATATATATATATATATATATATATATATATATATATATATATATATATATATATATAATAATATATAGTCTCTCATTCACCCCTTCCCAAATCACCACTTGGGAGTTTGTTGGCCTCCGGTGACAGGGATGGCGCCACCAAGATTTTGCACCCTTCTTCTCATGATGTAAGGTCTATTTTTTTCAGTAATTTCTGCAACCTTCGCAATGTTCAATCCAATTTCCTCTTTGTTGAGCATTATCTCTCTTCCTCTAGACCTCACCTCTTATTCATGACTAATTTTTTTCTCTCCGGCACTCACTAACTCTCTCCAATCTCTTTCTGCCCATGGAATTGTTGCGTCAATCTTTCTATACTATTGCTATTACAACGGGCACTGCTCTTCTGAACTCTTTCGTCGCATACCTTCCTCCATTGAAAAGAACTCGTGAGACCCGCATCTCTATACATTCTCATCCTTTGTCTGTCAGGCTCTCTGTTCCTAGACTTAACCGCTATGCTCAATCTTATACTGATAAAACCTGGAACATACTCCCTTAATCTGTTTTCCCAACTTCCTTTGACTTGCACACTTTCAAACGCGGTGTATCTGGACATGTCGGTCTTTAACGACCGGGTTCTGTTATTTTTTCCAACTCAGATGGAAATTGGTAAGCCTCCGGCCTTTGACCACCAGAGTATATATATATATATATATATATATATATATATATATATATATATATATATATATATATATATATATATATAATATATATATATATATATATATATATATATATTATATATATATATATATATATATAGGTGAGACACTTTTCACCGCATTGCCAGTGCCAACTTCACGTACTTTCTTGAGCCCATTTTTCCTTGGCCAATTTTAATCTCCTTAATCCGGATAACCCCCTAATTAATTAGGATAACACCTTAAGCCATTAATTATGGCACATAATTAATGACTTTAATCCCTTTAATATTTTAAACTCCACTCATTATTCACACCTTTTGACTTTTTTCCCACGGCATCTGCCTCCAGGCAACTGCCACCTTCCACTTTGGAACTCCCATTTTGGTTCCCACACTCTTTCCTGAGCTATTTCTAGCACGTGCCACACTTGTTTAGGCAAAGTCTCTCGGAATGAGGGAAGTGCCAGTGTCAGCGACAGCTGGCACTGAGGAAAAGATACACAAGTGATACACAAATACACACACGCGACCCTGTGACGTCATAGCACTGGAGCATCATGAAAATATAACGTCATCCGTCCGACATTTTGGGTCTCTCTCAACGTGAGTTTTGCTGTCATCCTGAATTTCTGTCCATGTGGATTTCACTGCCATCTTTAATTGCAGTTCAAGGGTGGATTTCGTCGAATTTCTCTTGACTCCAAAATAGCCTCATTTTAAAATTTTCCCGCCATTTTTTCTTCATTGTAGCGTCATCTATTGAGTGAAAATTGAACTTTCATTATTTCCAAACCAGGATACAAACTCAAAACTTTTGAGAGACCAGGATTCGAAACCTCACCCTCTGATTTGGAATCCATCACGTTATCACCACATTAAACTGGATCATTCCTTAGAAACCACAATTTGATCTATTTATGAATAGCTTTTTACTTCGCATCTTTTCCCTTTGTAACTTAGAATTATTTATTACTTTGTTGATAACGTAATCAAGCTTACATCATTTTTGACATCATCCATTGTTACATAATGATTTTATAGTCACTGTTATTACGTAATATTTTTATAAAACAAGCACATTTATCCTATAAGTATGACGTCATAAATCTACTTTTCCTCACAATGTCATGAGCATCAGACTTTGAATCCAAATGAATCGGATGATTCCTTTTAAGGTTCCGTATATGCGGGAAGGCTCTTCCCTGCATGGAACTGGAACGTGGCAAAGTGGAAATAACTCTGGTGAACTGCAAGTTGCGCAACCCGGCAGACATACGCATGCACAAACACACTTATGATGGAAATGTATTTAGAGACATTTTATGTTTACAGACATTTCTGAATATTAGAAGGTTACCACATTTTAGTGAAATCTGTCAATACTTGCATATGTGCTTGTGTTAATACTTAACATCATCATCATCATCATGTTTTCATACTCAAACGTAAATATATCGATATTGTGACGTTATACCTTTTCTTTGAACGTTTTGCTTTCGAAGCATGACCTGACTCCGGAACTATTTATTTTCTTAACTAAGTAGGTGTCTTTAAAAAATCAAAGTCAGCTCTGGATTTATTTTTAACATGTTCATATTGCATTTTAGTTCTCATATTTTTACATTTATTTTATGCCCTGGATACATGAAAACATACATGTATGCTGGTATACACTCAAACACATACATATGAGCATTCACCTGTACACGTTCAATCTTTCATTTTTATTTCCTATATTTAACAAACTTTCAAACAATTTTTATCAAGCAAAAAATAAACATTATCTTTGCGTCATAAAAAAAAAAATAAAAAATAAACGCGGATGATATTTGTATCGCAGTCAATCAGTTCTTGTTATTCCTGTATATGACACTTTCCATTACATTTACAGTATAATATAACCACTATCGTACCTGAACCAATTGTTTCATATTCGCGACGACATTCTATAACAATACTTAATGCCTTTATAAAAATAAAAATAAAAATCCTATTACATAATAAATCAATTCCTTAAAATATGATTTTATATATGAAAAGAAATTATTACTTGATATTATACATA
>SEYY01007715.1:12500-20000 GCA_009176605.1 Armadillidium nasatum
CATTTTAACAATTTTGCGCTTGAAATATATACACTTGTAACAACACATTTTTAAAATGTTAATGATATTATAAGTTTCAGCTTCTAAACAGTCCACTTTTTTACAACAAAGAGACCAACACTCAGTCTAATTATCTCGTTTTGTTACAGATCGAGGATTGCTCATTAACCTCTGAATTGAAGTAAAAATAAAAATAATTTTTTTTTTTTTTTTTTTTTTTTTTTTTTTTTTTTTTGACCATGCGATATTTTTATTAAATAAAATGTAACAGAATTCTTCTATCGCATCCACAATTCTTATTTTTGAAATACTTTATAAAACAGTGGTCTCTCTTATTTAGCTGTAATTTAGCTGTATTTAACCTTTACATTTCAAGCTAACTTCTAGTTAAAATAAAATACAAGTTATTTATGAATCTTTGTATTTGAATATCTTTTCATGTATGGTTACATGAGGAGAGTCATACTGATGACATCTTATAAAGACAATACAATTTAAACCAATGGACAATGATCATTTCGCAAGTGAATATAAAGCTTCACGAATTATTTAAGTCGAAACCTGAAGATTTGAATTGGAAAAACAAAATGCACAATTAACTACATAGGACTATTAAATATTGTTTAAATAGAGTCTATTTTGTAAAAAAAAAAAAAAAAAAAAAAAAAAAAAAAAAAAAAAAAAAAAAAAAAAAAAAGAATTTTTAAAAATTTACTGAAAATGCTACTTTCGGGAACTCCCCATTCCGTCTTTGATGTAGTTTGATGTAGTTGCACTATAATATCACTTTATTAGTGATATTTTCCTATGTTGTTAATTAAAAAACTTTTTGGGAAGCTAATTTTTATTCATTAATTGAATAAAGTTAAGTGGAAACTAATTATAGCTCATCACTTTGAAAAAGTTAAGAGTAAATTAATTTTAATTCATTATTTGAAAAAAGTTATGTGGAAACTAATTTTAATTCACTAATTCAAAAAATTAGGAAGAAACTAATTTTAATTCATTATTTGAACAAAAATTAGGCTGAAACTAATTTTAATTCACTAATTGAAAAAGTTAGGAAGAAACTAATTTTAATTCATTTTTTGAAAAAAGTTATGTGGAAACTAATTTTAATTCACTAAATGAAAAAGTTAAGAAGAAACTGATTTTAATCCATTTCTAATTTTATTCTATTCTATTCTATTATTATTTCATTTTAATTTTCCTTTTTAGTTACACAATTTTTTGTAAATATTAAGTTCACATTTCCCTTTGTGATTTAAACTCATTATTATTATTATTATTATTATTATTATTATTATTATTATTATTATTATTATTATTATTATTATTATTATTATTATTATTATTATTATTATTATTATTATTATTATTATTATTATTATTATTATTATTATTATTATTATTATTATTATTATTATTATTATTATTATTATTATTATTATTATTATTATTATTATTATTATTATTATTATTATTATTATTATTATTATTATTATTATTATTATTATTATTATTATTATTATTATTATTGTAAATTATATTTTGCACTTGGTTACATAAAAATTATCCAATATTATTATTATTATTATATTTTTTTAAAAAGGATTTGCAATAACTTGAACTTGACTCGGACTCGAACTCGAACTCAGACTTGGACTCTCCTTTAGGAGGTGTAATTGGTACATACAGGTATACCTCGTTTTACGGCGCTTCGCTCATACGGCGCTAAAATATTTTTCGGCGCTTGTCTCGCTCTTACAGCAACCATGCGCTGTACAGTTTTTAATCAACAAATTTCCCATCCGGCGTACTCGATGAGCAACGTAAATTATTTCTAGAGGCTGAATCTGCTGTTGATGACGATGATGACAACGAAATTAAGGAAATGTCTACAAAAGATTTAGAGCATTATGTAGGCCTACTGCATACAGTTGTGAAAGGATTTGAATCAATTGACAATAACTTTGAGAGAAGTTCGAAAGTTGGCAAAAGATTGCTAAACGACATCACATGCTACACTGAAATTCTTCGAGAGAGAAAGAGATGCTCAATGAAGCAAACGTCATTGACATTTTATTTTAAGCCAGTGCCGCAAATACCCGCACCTTCAAATCCTATCATTCAACAGCCATCATCGCCTCAACAACCATCAACATTAACGCTAGACTCTCCACCAAGCAAGAGAATTAGATTCGTTGAAGGGTCAGATGACGAGTCTCACTAATCCCCTTCAACTTCCTTCAATGATATTAATAAAGTTTTTAAAGCTAAAATATATTATTTTTATTTTATTTACCCTTCATTACGTATTTTATTTTTAAATTGAAACTGTTATTTTTAGCCTAGCGCTATTGCGCAAATAATAAATGATAGTGTAAACAAGTTTTAAGGTGTTCATATGTTGTAGCGAGTGAAAAAAAGCAAGTGACTCGCATTGCGGCGGTGGTCTGGAACCATACCCGCCGTATTACTGAGGTATATATATATATATATATATATATATATATATATATATATATATATATATATATATATATATATATATATATATATATATATATATATAGTTATATATATATATATATATATATATATATATATATATATATATATATATATATATATATATATATATATATATATATATATATATATATATATATATATATATATATATATATATATATATATATATATATATATATATATAATACTATTTCTACGTTATAAATTTTTTCAACAACTAAACAACTAAATTAGGAATTGAAGAAGTCCAAAAACCTCAGAATCAAAATATAAACTGCTTTATTTTAAGACCAAAATAATATCTTTGTGCTACTAGTGTTTAAGCATTAATTAAGAAAGTTATTTTTACTTATTATGCAAATTAAGCCATCAAAATTCTCCTTTCGAAGAATCAAATCATCTCATCTTGAGAAGTTCCATTAATATAATCCGGTAAAATCCGGTTCAAATTTTTGAATATTTCTGTTTCTGGAAATATCTGGATTTATGTCTTCAGAAATACAGTTAATACCTTGATGCATTAATGTGCTTAATAGAAGTTTATTTTTATTGAAGAAATGATGTGCCCTTTGAGTGGGTCATGAGTTCTTTTGAATGCTTTTGTCGTACCGTTCTGAGAACGGATCTAATTATAGAACGAGAAAATTTTTTGCAGTCTCTTTGCTCTTTGATGCAAAATGAACATCACAGTTCATGTTCTTATGAAATTATTGAACAATCACTATAATTAAATCTCACTCACTTTTCGAGATCATAAATAACTTGACGATCAAAGTATTTCAATGGACTTTTCATTAACAAAAAATTTTTATACTTACTTTTTTTTTTTTTTTTTTTTTTTTTTTTTTTTTTTTTTTTTTTTTGATAAATTCAAAAACAGATAATTTAGATCCTCAGATAACACTCGTCAACAAAAATGTACTTTGAAAATCTTTCCTTTCTCAAAATAGCTGAAATACCCTAATTCTGGGTCAAGAAAAACGAATATGACATTAGATTTTGTTTATTAGCTCTAGTTTTTGAAATATACTAATCTCAAATAGAAATACTAAAAATAGACTTTTAAATTCTTTCCTTTCTCAAAATAACTAAACTACCCTAATTTTGAGTCGAGAAATATGAATTTGACATTAGATTTTATTTAGTAGGCCTAAATCTGGTTTTATAGATACACTAACCTCAAATAAAAGGACTTAATCACTTAAACGTCTTCTCTTTGCTAGTTGCTTGTACTCCTTTTCCGAGGCTCCTCTTGTCATTTTCCAACAGTCGTCAGCAAGCATAGAAGCGTTCCATTTTCCCTGATACCTTCGTTCCATTTTCAAAATGTCCTGGTGGAATCGCTCTCCATGCTCGTGACTCACTGCAACGCAGTTGTCAGGGAAGAAGTCCAAGTGAGAATGTAGGATATGCATTTTTAGTGACATGTTGCAGCCTAATCGATGGTAATTTTCTAGAAGATTATTCATAATCTCAACGTAGTTATCAACTCATCGATTTCCCAGGAAGTCATAAACAGCATCTTAAATGCTGCTTTCTCATGAACCCCTTGTTCGAAGTTTTTATCGTTAAGAAGATGACGAATCTGCCTGCCAATAAAGATGATGCTTTCCTTAACTTTAGCATCACTGAGCTGTGGAAATAATCCTCTGAGGTATTGAAAAGCTTCTCCCTCCTGGTACACCCCATTTACAAAGTTCTTCATGAGTCCAAGTTTTATGCGTAGAGGGGGAAAAAGAATTTTGCTTCTTTCTACCAGAGAATCATGCTGGACATTTTTCCTCTCTGAGGAAGAGATTTTCCCTTGGGATGCCAGACTTTTAAATTGTAATGAGAAGAAGTATCCCCGACTATCCCACTGATACAGGAAACAGCAGTACTTGGTGTATCCCAACTACATACCCAGCAGCATTGCAAATGACCTTTAAGTCTCCGCAGAACTGCCACTGATGGTCGGTGTACTTAATGGCTTTCAAAAGGGATGTCATGTTTTCATATGTTTCTTTCATGTGGTCAGCATGGCCTATTGGAACTGAAGGGAGAAAATTTCCATTATGTAACAGAACAGCTTTTAAACTTAACTTTGACGACTCTATGAATAGGCTCCAGTCTTGTGGGTTGTACTCCAAATATAAAGTGTCATCAAAACAGACACAATAACAGCAGACAACATGGGTATTTTCCTTTCTAAAGTATCGACTCAAATCTTTTTGTCGAGTCCTGTACACAGACACATTAACATTAGGCAGTAGGAAGATTACGTTGTTGAAGCCTTGATGCCAGAATCTCTGCTTTACCTTTAGATAGGTCCAAGTCCTAATTAAATCATTTAGTTCAACCTGACTAAACCTTTTGTGGCTCACTCTAAATAAATAAAACTAAAAATATGCACTATAATAATTTATATTATTATAGTGCATAATGATATATATTATTATAGTGCATAATATTATATATTATTATAGGATTGATTCCGAAATAGGTTTGAGCTGTGTGTATCCTCAGATGTCATATAGTTGTGTGGAAGGTTGTGTCGAGTAGTGAGATGAAGGAATTAAGTTTTTGAGACATTGAAAACGACCATGGTTTCTCTGCCCCAACTTGAAATGCGAGAAAGATCGGAAGTTAAATACTCTTAGACACTATCCTAACGTCAACTAACTGCTGTTCAGAATGGGATTTTGAAAATTGAAAGGAATAATGAAGGGTAGAGTCATCGGCAAGGGAATGGATAGGTGATGGAGTTTTAGTGAGTAGGACATTAATAAAATTAGTAAAAGAGTTGAGGATAGGACAGATCTCTTAGAAACACCACTATTAATAGATTTAAAGAATGAACGGTGACCGTCTATAGCAGCTGCTATTGAATGACTCGGAAAAAAATCTTAGACAGGACCACAGAGTGAAAGATAGATTGCGAAAGAAGGAAATTTGGAAATCAAATCTTTGTGCAAGACTTTATCGAAGGCTTTTGATATATCCAGTGTGAAAGAAAAAAGATTCACCAAAATGCCGAAAAGCAGAAAAAGTGAAACCTCTCCGGATGTGTGAGGCATTCTCCATACACTTTTCCTACTTTTATTATCGATCATCTTAGGAGAGACACCATCAGGAACAAAGAGTCAGAATAAAGAGAGAAAAAGATCAGTAGAACTTTTTTTTTTTTTTTTTTTTTTTTTTTTTTTTTTTTTTTTTGTAAAAAAGCCATCCTGGCGATCAAAGAAAAGATTTTAAAAAATTAAAATGCTCTCAAATCTTCCTGTTAAGGATAGATTCGAAAACATTAGAAAGAACAGCGGTTAAAGAAATAGGACAATAGTTAAAGCGTTGAGAGGGGTCCACCTTTTTCGCCACAGGCTGAATGAGCTCAAGTTTCCAGCAAGAAGGGAAAGTTAATATAGAAATACTGAAATGAAATTATTTACCAATTTGGAAAGTTTGGAATACACTCCCTTCATCCATTTTCTCAATGCACACCTTTAAATGCCGTGTATCAGGACATGTCGGCCTTTTAAATTGACCTGGTTTCTAACTTATCCCTAACTCAGGGAGTAATTTAGTAGGCCTCCGACCTTTGCCCACTAGAGGTATTATATATATATATATATATATATATATATATATATATATATATATATATATATATATATATATATATATATATATATATATATATATATGTATATATATATATATATATATATATATATATATATATATATATATATATATATATATATATATATATAATATATATATATATATATATATATATATATATATATATAATATATAATATTTAATTAATTTATTAATTAGATTATTATTTTATTTTATTCTACTGTTATCAAAAGTTGTTTTTTTGTGTGTGATTTTATTGAAAGTTTTTTTTTTCGGTTAAATTTTAACTTATTAATGGGAGCCCGAAGAGAGATGTCAATCCTTAATCTTCATCTTTGTATATTTTATATAAATATTTAAAGCAATAAGTACAATTGGTATTTGTAAATATTAAATTTTCTATTTTTAATTTAATTTGACCTTGAAGTCCTCGTCGTAGAACAATTTCCTAACTTGTGAAATTGTAACGATTTTCCTTCCCTCAATATCCCTTCCTTCATTTCTGTATCATTATAAGAAAGCATCTTCGCTTTCATTTTTTTGGGCTTCACAAAAGTTTTGATAAGCTCTAATTTATAAATGATTAATGAAGATATTTTAGAAGCAACTCATTAAAAAGATAAAAGTAAATAAAAAATAAAGGGGCTATGATATTTTTATTTAAAATATATTTTTATTTTATGGTTTTCAATACTTAAATCATTTTTTTATTATATAACGAAAAAAAAATAGGCTGCTGCCGTGGCATAACGGTGCTTGACTCGCGTTTCTTGAAGGAGGTAATTTGATCATGCAGATCCTAGGTAGAAACTAAATGGAGAGTTTCCCTCCTCGTAAGATGTAAACTTTTATTTATAAAAAAAACTAACAGAAAGGATTGATTATCTGTTATTTACGTACAATGCTTTTAAACTCATTTTTTCCCTATTATGTCATGCGCAAAGAGATAGAACGAAGTGAAAGGTACGAACGATGCCTTAATGAGACAGCTGCTAAGGAGTTGGGACCCGATCATATCAAGAGAAAAAATGAGAAACAAAGTGTTCAAAAGTACTTATTCTTTGTGGAATTTAATTATAGACAATTTACTATAAGTGAATCTGAGATACATTAGTAGTATAGCCCGCGCTTTTGACAGAAAAATCAGGCAACCTAAGCCAAAACGGGATTTTGATTTTTGCAAAATTTTTTTTTTTTCAAATTGAAACGCTTTTCCTGACACATTTTTTTTGGGGGTTCAACCCATTGAAATTGGCCTCAATGGGGAAGGGGCCCCGCGGGGCCCCGTGAAACCCCCAAAAATGGTATCAGGAAGTTACCTGAGTTTGCAAAATCGCTGCGTTC
>SEYY01007715.1:25000-32500 GCA_009176605.1 Armadillidium nasatum
TTTTTACTACATGGAAAAAGCAAGAGAGTAAGCTCACTTCCCAATATTAAAAATAATCTCTGAAAGTTGAATTCTGCAACGATTCTTGATTTATTAAAAATTAATATGAATGATAAGGCAATGGGAATTTTTTCTCTCCCGATACAAATTGTTTTTTGTCCTGAAATGATACAAGGACAAATCTGCAGCTACTTTTGTTTTAAAATTTTTTTTTGTTCAACATTTGCAGTATCGTTTTCTTGAATGTTTCAGATCTAATGGAATCCAAGTTAATATTTCCTTTGTCCGTATATCGTCATTTCTTCAATCTATGTGAGCTGCTCTCTCTCTCTCTCTCTTCTCTCTCTCATATATATATATATATATATATATATATATATATATATATATATATATATATATATATATATATATATATATATATATATATATATATATATATATATATATATATATATATATATATATATATGACAAGAGTGCATATGACTATTTTTTCTATTATGTGTATAAGAAAAACCGCTTCTTTATATATAAATTTGCCGTAAAGATGTTTTATAGTGCGTTTCTCGTAAGGCTGACTTTTATGTGGAACGGAAAATAAAAATAAAATGCTTTTCACGACTTAATTATCTTTTTGCTTCCCTCTAAAAAGCCAAAGAAAGTCGCTAATTTTCTCGCTACATCACATTTTCGCGAAGAGCTCATTTTACCGATCGTAAAGCGCCAACATCGCTCAGACACACTCACTTAGCGCTGCTAGACCCCACTTACGTGAGTTAGCGCCCACTTAGGCCCAAGAAAGTGCTAAGCTCGGTCATCCATCTTGATTTAGGTGCCAGGAAGGCCACAAGAGGATAGTGCCAAATGGAGAGACTCGTTTGTTCATTGGCTCGATATTTCTCGTTTAAGGCGAGCAAAAAAACTCCAAATTAAAAGCAGAATCTTACCCCGAATTAAAAGCGCTTCAAAATACTCCAAAAAATTATTGCTCCACATTTTTAAGAGAGGATATTAAAATCGGTTTTTATTTAGAATTTAATTTAGTTATTATTATTATCATTATTATTATTATTATTATTATTATTATTATTATTATTATTATTATTATTATTATTATTATTATTATTATTATTATTATTATTATTATTATTATTATTATTATTATTATTATTATTATTATTATTATTATTATTATTATTATTATTATTATTATTATTATTATTATTATTATTATTATTATTATTATTATTATTATTATCGTATACTGTATCTATTAATTAAATAAATATACAATATTTTTTTCAGAGTTCTTGTATAACTTTCGATTTTTTTTTTCCTCATAAAAAAATAATATACAGTATGTATATATTTGTATTTTTCAGATTCGGAATGAAAATCTGACAAAATTTGAATTGCTTTTTCAACGTGTAACAATAATTATTAAAAATGGGTCATTAAATGACCTGAAACAGAGATTTCCTTTGGGATAAAGACAATACAATTATCATATATATATATATATATATATATATATATATATATATATATATATATATATATATATATATATATATATATATATATATATATATATATATATATATATATATATATATATATATATATATATATATATATATATATATATATATATATATATATATATATATATATATATATATATATATATATATATATATATATATATATATATATATATATATATATATATATATATATATATATATATATAAATATGTGTGTGTGTGTGTGTGTAAATTTATATATATATATTAGTGATAGGCATCCTCATAAAAATTAACATCCGCATCCGCATCCGCACTTCCAAAATTCGAAATCCGATCATCCGCATCCGCAAATTAGAAAATATGACATCCGATCCATCACTAATATATATATATATATAATATATATATATATATATATATATATATATATATATATATATATATATATATATATATATATATATATATATATATATATATATATATATATATATATATATATATATATATATATATATATATATATACTATATATATATATATAATATATATATATATATATATATATATATATATATATATATATATATATATATATATATATATATATATATATATATATATATATATATATATTATATATATACTATAACGTCTTTTCTGCTCCCTCAAAACTTAACACTAGGAAGGCGTACAGTCCTAATGGTATCCTTCCTGTAGTTCTCAAAACTTATGCTTCAGAGCTTGCACCCTTCCTTGGTAAACTATTTCGTCTATTTCTTTCTACTTCAACCTTCCCTTCTTACTGGAAACGTGCGCTCATTCAGCCTGTGCCGAAAGGGGGACCCCTCTCAACCCTCTAACTATCGTCTCAAATTTCTTTAACCAATATTGCTATGAACAATTGCTATGAACAATCCACAATGAAAGAATAAGGGAGATGTATAAATGGAAGAAGGGTGTAATTGATAGAGAGGAGGAGGGTGTGCTAAAATGGTTTGGACTTACGTGTAGAATGAATGAGGACAGAATGGTGGGCAAGGTACTTAGATCCGATGTGGATAGGAGTAGGGGGAAGGGAAGGCCGAAGTGGAGATGGATGGATGGATGGATGGAGTGAGAGAGATTTTGATGGAAGTAATTTGAGTTTAGAAGAGGGTAGAAGATTTGTGGAGACAGAGAGAGATGGAGGGCGGTGGTGAAAGGGGTTGAAAGGTAAGAATAGGTATGTTTGTAAGTGGGATAGGTGATAATGAAATATATATATATATATATATATATATATATATATATATATATATATATATATATATATATATATATATATATATATATATATATATATATATATATATATATATATATATATATATATATATGTGATGGCATACGCATTCGCATATTCATCAAAATTAACATCCGCATCCGCATCCGCACTTTTCGAAAATTCAACATCCGCATCCGCATCCGCATCCGAACTTTCTAAAATTCAACATCCGCATCCGCATCCGCATCCGAACTTTCGAAAATTCAACATCCAGCATCCGCATCCGCAAATTAGGAAAAATGACATTCGATCCGTCACTAATATAAAATAAAATATATATATATATATATATTATATATATATATATATATATATATATATTATATATATATATATATATATATATATATATATATATATATATATATATATATATATATATATATATATAATATATATATAGAGAGAGAGAGAGAGAGAGAGAGAGAGAGAGAAAGTGTTAAGTTTGACTGGAATATTCTCTGCACTCCGTTACCCTTTAATTAGTCTTTTCTTTGTTTATACTTCACAGATGCCAATCTAGTGCGCTTTCGACATTTACTGAAGTGTTCGATGAATATATTGCATTTAGTAATGATCCCCACACTCATCTCATTTATTCACATTCTACCCCACAGGATTCCTATCACACACTCGAACATTTTTTCATCAACTTCAAAATAGCGAAACATAAACTTGCCTCATTGTCCATTCCTTCTCAAATCATTACCATAATATAAATATATATTATATTTATACTGCTATCACTCCGAGTCTTCTGTCTCTAGTGATGGTGTTAGTTCCGCCAAGTCTTCACTTCCTCTTCCTCTGGTGTATGACATTTTTTTCGTTTTTTGTAACATTCGCGATCTTCATTCTAATTTCCACATTGTTAAACTCCGCCTCTCTTTTAGATATCATCTCTTGTTTTTGGGAGCTCCTATAACAAAATCTATTACTGTCTCCCTATTATCTTACTGTCTCTACTCTCAATTTTCAGCCTCAGACTGATTTTAGGCATATGTGAGCAAAAATATTGTTTGATCTCGTGTTTCTAATTTGTAGTCTTCCGAATTTGCATTTTGTGGTTAGACTCTCTTTCCTATCTATGGTTGCATTTGTTCTCTTTATTTTTCTCTTAACAGTACTGACTATCTTAAATTATCAACTTATCTAAACTTCGAAATAGATCACATTCTCTCTGAAATCATTATTTTATGGGATTTTACAATACAATACAGACAAATCCTATTTTGTAGTTTTCAAAATATAGTTAGTGGAATTTTCTTTCATGCCCTCTGACCAGAATAACCTTGAAGAAATGGTGCAGATCCCTACCCGTATCCCTTGATTAACCTAAGAGATGAACCCAACATTCTTGACCTTTTTTTCAAAACCCATAATCCTTCTCCTTATTCTGAGTCTTTCTTACAATATATCAAATATATCTAATGATATATAAAATTTCAGTTATTATTCAAATGTGTAATTGTAGAACTAGTACAAGTGTATTAACTAATATAAATGTGTGCTGACTTGGATGTAAATTTTTAAACGTTCAACAATCCGAAATAATTTGACTGGCTACTAAATCAAATAAAATTCTCTATTTTTTTCATTATCTATTCATCTTTATTTTCTACTTTTTCAATTTATCCTTCTTAGCCATATGAAGAGTGATACCACTTGCATCAACAAGAGTCGGTATACATCGTACAGCAAATGATTGATGATTTTTCTCATTTCTTAATGGGAAGAGAAAACGTACTGCTTTTCAATTCCCCACAAACTTACTACATTCATGTTTTTATTCATCTAATTGTCCAAACATTTAACATTTTATTTTGAAATTTCGTAGTCTAAATTTTCCAATAATATTAATATTTATTGGGGATTTTACTGTTTCTAAACCTCAGCAAATCCCGAAAATCTGGGAGTTTAAAGACTCCCAAGAAACTTTTTCTATTCCATCTCAGTTTCCTGATTTATATACTAGAGAAATTCTTTCTAGAAAGAATTACACGAAACTTAAAAGGGAAGCGAGAGGAGTGAATCGGATAACACTCTCTCAGACAACTATTCTTCAAGATGAGAATTCAAAAACTTTTTTCCTCATCTCACTCACTCTCAGTACTTCCCTTCAACCATTTTTTGTAAGCAGAATATATAAATTCACTACCACAATAGATGTTTCTCTTTAAACTCTAATAGTGTGCTTTTTCCTTTTTAGTAAAACCTGTAAATCCTCCCACCCTCTTTCCACACATTCTCAGATTTTCAGTATTCGATTCTCCAACTCAAACTAAAATGTTTTCGTCATTCTTTTGTCTACTCTTATGTTCTACTTTTATTGACTTGGTCACTTTAAGCACAAATATATTAAAACAATTTAGTTTTGAAAGGTGTCACAGATGATGGACATACCTTAACAAGTCAGTAGTTAACAAAGCTATAAAAATGGCCACTGTTAGTCTTGCCGTAATATTAGAAATATTTGTGGATGAATTTTGCATATCATACTAGAAAGAACAGGATATATATATATATATATATATATATATATATATATATATATATATATATATATATATATATATATATATATATATATATATATATATATATATATATATATATATATATATATATATATATATATATATCTTTTTAACCTTTATCCACAAACATATAAGTATGGATTTCAACTTTTCAGTGGAATTAGCATCTTTCACCTAGTCTCTAAGCTCTTTCTCCAAGAGTTCCCTAGAAATTGATGCTTTCGGACACCTGATTTCCAATGCCTTAGTTCTTGAGTTGTGAAATGCAATGTAATTGAACAGCTTTGTGAAGAGGAAGATTTTTCAGTCATATACTTTTTATGTTGAAATTTACATAATTATTTTTGTTTTATATTTTACATATTTCAAGGCTAAAAGATTAATGAACTGTTCTCTACTTTCAAAACTCGCTTGACCCCCTGTCTTTGCGATGTGACATTGGTGCACTATCTCTTTTCTATAGGTACTACAACTGCAGTTGCTCGAGGGAATTGACCTTACGCATTTCACCACCATTGTGTCGCACTCGCAGCACAAGGGGTGTAATGCTTTCACATGAATTTTGTGTGAATGTATCAAACCCCAGTCTTGTCAGTTGTGGTGCCTCCTTCTTTCCAGCCACTTCTGTTTTGTGGAACTCTTTGTCATCATATGTTTTTCCTGCTGTATTTAATATTTCTCTCTTTAAGGCCTCCATCTGCGCTCACCCGAGAGATTTGCGTTAGGTTGGAATTGTGGGTCTTCTTTTATTTTATACTTCTTCCCCCCCTTAGAAAAGGGTTCGGCCCGTGAGCGGTGGTAATCTGTAAAAAAAAGGGAAAATATTTATCATTTACTTCTTTAGGAAATATTCAAATCAACTGAATATATATATATATATATATATATATATATATATATATATATATATATATATATATATATATATATATATATATATATATATATATATATATATATATATATATATATATATATATATATATATATATATATATATTATTTTTCGATTTCCTTTATTATTATTTTAATGTAGATAAATTTTAAATTAAAAAAAAAAATTAATTATTAGATTTTATACTTTTGTTTTGCCAAATGTATTAATTAATGTATTACTAAATTCGCTTTGAATCTAAATCTAAGTCTCTTAATAGATTAATAGAATCGTTTTTGATAATGACCCAACCGAATTTAATATATCCACTGGAATTTTTGAGGTTGACAATATCTTAATAAAATTCCTCCGAAATATTTTTAAGACACAAAATGCTCTAAATTGCCGCTAGTTTTTTTTTCTGATTCTGGCTACCTAGATGTTTGACTTTGCTTGTTTTCTCTCATTTTTTTCTCTTACTATTTGCCTGATGAGGTAGACAGGAAGCAAGTCTCTGAAACTGCTGCTACTATTTTTTTTTTTTTTCGCTTTTAATCCTCCGTTGTTGATAATTTTTTTTATCTTCAATGTTAATTTCTTTTTAGTGTTTTACTTTTTATATTTTTAATCATAGTGGTTTAAAATACTAAGTTATATTAATAGAGAGTGAGCGAGTTAACTTTCTTTAAAGATCAATTTTTTAAATATATATATATTATATATATATATATATATATATATATATATATATATATATATATATATATATATATATATATATATATATATATATATATATATATATATATATATATATATATATATATATATATATATATATATATATATATATATATATATATATATATATATATATATATATATATATATATATATATATATATATATATATATATATATATACATAGAATACATTTTCTTTTGTGAAATATATTGCCGTCTACTTTCGAATGATATCTTCAACTCATTCTTAATGCTAAATGTATAATGAACAAAGATTGAAATTGCAAAATGAAAAATACACAAAAAGTATTATTTAAATTACTTTAGAAAATATATAAATAAATAAATAAATAATAAATAAATAAATAAATAAATAAGTATAAATAAATAAAAAATAAATAAATACAGCTTATAAAATATTGCAAACTATCACATATCGAAATCTCACTTCAAAACTATATTATCAGAATGCAAATTTTCATTTGT
>SEYY01007715.1:37500-40000 GCA_009176605.1 Armadillidium nasatum
AAAAACTTCAAAATTACTTCCAGTTTTAGGTAGAAAGATATATAACTGAAACAGTGTGTATCTGATCTATATGTATTATAGTGAGAAAGCTATACAGATGTTGAAGTTATATATATATATATATATATATATATATATATATATATATATATATATATATATATATATATATATATATATATATATATATATATATATATATATATATATATATATATATCATATATAATCAGAAGGTTAAAGTCAACACCAAGGGTTTCCACATATCATTTATTATAGTGTGAAAGTTTCAAACCTTAACGCACAATCTTCATCACAATCTAAGTTTTAAAAATTTCTAAAATAAATTCATTAACTATATATAAAATGCTAAAATAATAATAATAATTGCAATAAAATGATAAAAATATAGGAATAATATTGATATTAAAATAACATAAACAAAAACCAAGACTAAAGTCGAAAATTTGCAACACCAAGAAATTTTAGATAGAACACAAGTGAGAGCTATAGGTCGATAGTTAGAAGGGCTAGAGCGGCTACCTTTCTTCGGGATCGGCTGAACAAATGCACCCTTCCAACATTGAGGAAAAGTATTAGTATTAAGGCATAAAGAGTAGAGCTGAACGAAGACAGGCGCTAACTCAGAAGCACACTCCCTCAGAACACGAGGGGGAATGCCATTCGGGCCACTGGCCTTCCTGACGCTCAGATTTCAAGATCCTATGCACCCGATCAAGAGTAATTACAGGTAGAGACATGGGACACCTGAAAGGAGAAGGAGTAGGAGGAGGGATACCAGAATCGAGCAGGGTAGAATTAGATGAAAAAAAGGAGGCCGAAGAGATTAGCCTTTTCAGAGGGAGTATTAGCTACAGAACCATCAGAGCGAATAAGAGGAGGAAAGGCAGATTTACAGAAGTTATTAGAGATATTTTTGACAAGAGGCCAGAAATTTTTATCAGTAGGAGAGCCATGGAGGTCAGCGCACTTCCTTTTTATGAAAGTACGCTTAGTCCTTCGAAGAACATCCCTGCAACTATTCCTAGCGGAATGAAAATTAGCAAGAGTGATAGGAGAAGGAGAGTTTTTCCATTCACGATAAGCATTGTCTCTCTCCCGATGGACAAGAGAACAGTTGCCATCGAACCAAGGATTTTGAGGAGAAAAAGATTTAGTTGAAGATGGAATGAATCTGCCCATCCCGTCAAGAATTACGGTCCCTACCTTTTCAGCAGAGATAGAAGCGTCCCCCGAGAGCGAAGATTCACTCCAATGATAGTTAGCAAAGAAGCGGCGCATTGCCCCCCAATTATCCCGATTAAAGTGCCAGAAAGTACGTTTAGGGCATGGTGGAGCTGCTGGAGAGAAAGCATTATAACAAAGAGCTATAAGATTATGGTCAGAGTTACCAATAGGAGGGAAAATGGTGTATTTATATCTAGAAGTAGTAGTGGCGAAGCAAAAATTAAGTGTATTCAAGAATTGGTTAGGACGATCTGGAATGTGTGTGGGTTCCCTAATCGACTGCTCTAGATCGTTAAGAATGCCGAATGATTTGGCCTTCCTCCCACCTGTATCAGTATAAGAGGAACCCAACCACTCACTGTGGTGTACGTTGAAATCCCCTAAATAGAGGACCTCAGAATTTGGATGAGAAGAAGTGACAGTCTCGTGAGAAGTAGTAAGATATTGAAAAAAAACTGGAAAATCTGTTCCATTAGGGGAGCAGTAGCAGAAACACAAGATAATTGTAGTAGTAGGAAGACAGATTTTAAGCCATAAAACATCGAAATTAGGAGATTCTAGATTTACGAGACGTGTCACAGGAGTGTTAATGTTGATATAGGCACAAACTCCTCCATTTAGACGGAAATTTTGAAAAAGTTGTAGTTAGAGACATTAAGATTGCTAGAGAAAGAATCCCTGTCCAGCTGGGTCTCAGATAGAAGCAAAAGGTTGAGACGAGAGGTAATGAGGTGGTGATCAACAGACGCGAGATTAGATAGAAGGCACGAGCGTTAGCAAAGGTAATAGAAAGCCCCCGTCTACGCCCAACTCCACGACCACTCAAATTAGTCATTCAAAAAACAAAAAAAACGCAAGCACGCACGCACTCATCACGCACACACGCTAGCACACAATATAGTAAACTAATTAAAATAATTAATATTAAAATTATTAAAACTATTAAAATCAATATTAAAAATATTAAAGCTGTAATTATTAAAACAAATTATGAGGTATATTTATATTAGAGAAATTTACTTAATAGATCGAAGAAAATAAATAATAAATTTAAAACGGTAAAAGTTTACTTAGGTTAAAACCATACTTATCTTAAACATGTCGAACTTCACTGTCAATAAAAATATCCTATAATTAATTAAAAACACTAAAAGATTAAAACACTGAACACTAAAGAAAAATTAAAAACAAAACCACACATTTAGAACTAAAAAAAAAAAAAAAAAAAACACAAGCACACACTCTTCCTCCT
>SEYY01007715.1:42500-55000 GCA_009176605.1 Armadillidium nasatum
CGCGTACCTTACTACTTATATATATATATATATATATATATATATATATATATATATATATATATATATATATATATATATATATATATATATATATATATATATATATATATATTATATATATATATATATAGGGACCGTCCGGGGCTGGAATTTGGCCGGGGCCGGGGCCGGGGTTCTGGCCGGGGTTGCCTAAAAGTTGTAAAGAGGTCAAATGCACTGAAATTTTACTTCAAAAAAATTAGATATATAACTTAATTGAGGTTTATTTAATTTAGGAAAGGCGTAGAATAGCCAAAATTCACTTAAATTGATGATTATACAGATTTTCTACGAAAAAAATTCAGAAAAATACAGATTTTGTATAACAAAAAGTACAAAAATAAAAAAAAAAAAAAATTTGTTTTTGTTTTTGATTCATAATTGTGATTCAACAGCTTTATCTAGGTAAGACCCTAATGTAAAGTTTGAAAAAATGTAAGATATAAAATTATCAATATAACCTGTATTTATACATATCATTGTTATTTATTGCTATGTATCAAACTTGTATCAATTTGCTACATTATTTCAAAATTATTATTTTGTTTATACTTCAGTCAACATAGTTAAAAGATCAGCTTCAGCAGTATGGGAGTACTTTACAATGTTTCAAGACAGGCTCGAAATAGCTAAATGTAACATCTGCAGCCAGGAAATTAAAAGAGGACCTCCAGGTGCTACAAGTAAAAAAATTTCAAGTAACTCTTATGCATCTAAAAACAAAACACAAAGATGAACATTCACTAGCAGAAAAGGAGCTGTCAAAAGAAACAGAAAAAAAGAAAATTTTAAAAAAGCAAGAAGGAAAATCTTAATTTTCTTATATTTTGTTTGAAATTTTTTTTAATTATTTGACTGATTAAGCTGAAATTTTCAGGGTATATGCATTTTGTCCCGAAGTTCTGAGTTGATTTCGATCATTTTTCTGAACATAAAACGGTTTGAAAGTTATTTGGACCCAAAGTTGAAAAAAATGGATAGCGTGGTCAAACCACTGGTCCACATGGGCTGAAAACTTAACTGAATAATCTTGGCCCCAATTTTTTTGCATTGGTGAGAACAGATTTTTGATTTCACGTCTAGAAAAAAAGTTATAAGCAAAATTTTTTTTGGCAAAAATCGTACCCTTTTTTTTAAAAAAAAATTATTAAAAAAAAAAAACGCTACCTACTAATTTCTTTATTTTTGGACATTGTTTTGTGGAGGGACAGGGCAACATTATTATTATATATATATATATATATATATATATATATATATATATATATATATATATATATATATATATATAATATATATATATATATATATGCGCAAAGATGTTATTTGCTTTCTTGTCGCTAATTTGGAGTCACACGAATTCTCTACTTTATGACTTAGAGCTCTCTTCCAATTCTACTACTAATTTATTTGTTCTGTCTATTTATCTCTTAATTCTACTGACTGTAAAAAATTCTATTTAAACTCCAAAATAGAGCACATTCTTTCTACTTCTCCTTTCTCCGAAATCATCATTTTAGTGGATTTCAATGTTCACCACCGCCAATGCTCATGATCCAGCCGGTGAACTCGCCTACAACATTTCTATCCAGAACAACCTTTGGCAGTTGGTGCAAATTCCTACTCGTATCCCTGACCGTCTTGGTGATGAATCCAACATACTTGATCTTTTCCTTACTTCTTATCCTTCTCCTTATACTGTTAAACTCTTTCCTCCTCTGTTTTCATCCGATCACCTTCTTACATCCGTATCTTGTTCTGTCTCTTCAAGTCTTCCGCAAGAGCGGCCTTCGTCTTCAGCGAGGAGACGTTTCTGGCATTTCGGTGCCACTAACTGGTCTGACTTTCGGTTGTAATTCTTAGATTTCCCGTGGAATGATTATTGCTTTCGTGGGAGGGTTCCTTCGGATGTGCTGAGCGTATAACATAGGTGATTCTCTCTGACATGGAGGGGTATATTCAATTTTCTTTCCTTTCTACTAAACCAAATAAACTTTGTTTTACCTCTGCTTGTTCTCGCGCCATCCGCCGTAGGGATGCTGCCTTCTGAGATTACCGTCGTCTTCAAACTCCTGAAACTCATTCAATTTATATTTCATCCCGGAATCGTATAAAATCTATTCTTCAAAACACAAAAACTCTTTTCTCCGCCGCAAATGCAGTTATCTTTCTGGATCCTCTTCCTCTCGCCCTTTCTTGCATTTTGCAAAAAATGTTAATTCTAACTTTGCTTCTTCCTCTTTCCCTCCTCTAGTTTATTCTGACGGCACAACTGCCATTTTACCTTCTACAAAAGCTGAACTCTTCGCTCATACTTTTGCCTCTAATTCTACCTTAGACGATTCCGAAGCTATTCCTCCTTCAACCCCCTCCAACTCATTTATGCCTAACATTGTAATTTCTGCAAAAGATGTCATTTCTGCTATCTCTGAGCTTTTAACACTAAGAAGGCGTATGATTCTGATGGTATTCTTTCTGTGGTTCTCAAAAATTGTGCATACGAGATTGCACCCTGCCTTGGTAAACTATTTGCTCTTTGCCTTTCTACTTTGACCTTCCCTTCTTGCTGGAATTGTGCGCTCATTCAGTCTGTGCCGAAGAAGAGGGACCCCTCTGAACCCTCTAACTACCGTCCTATTTCTTTGACCTCCATTCTTTCTAAAGTTTTCGAATCTATCCTTAACAGGAAAATTTGGAAACACCTTAATTCTTCTAATCTTATCTCTGATCGCCAGTATGGCTTTCGTAAAGAACTTTCTACTGGTAATCTTCTTTCCCTACTTTCTGACTCTTGGTCCTCCTCTCTTAGGGGTTTCGGTGAATCTTTCGCTGTGGCGCTAGACATATCGAATCCTTTGATAGAGTCTGGCTCAAAGCTTTGATTTCCAAACTTCCCTTCTTTCGGAATCTATCCTTCTCTCTGTAACCTTTTCTCTAATATCCTTTCCGGTCGTTCTATAGCAGCTCTTGTAGACGGCCACCGTTCTTCCTATAAATCTATAAATAGTGGTGTTCCTCAAGGATCTGTTGTATCTCCAACTCTTTTTCTAATTTTTAATAATGATCTTCTCTCTATTACTTCGTCTCCTATACACCCCTATGCCGATGATTCCACCTTTCATTACTCCTTTCAATTTGAAAGACGTCCCTCCCAACAACAGTTGATAGATTCAAGAAGGATGGCCTTGAGTCAACTGACCTCTGATCTTTCTCGTATTTCAAAGTGGGAGAGAGAGAGCATAATCGCTTTCAATGCCTCAAAAACTCAATTCCTCCATCTTTCTGCTCGACACAATCTTCCACACAACTATGATATCTTCTTCGAAAACACTCAACTCAAACCTTCATCTGTCCTCAATATTCTCGGAGTTTCTTTTTTCTCGTGATCTTTCTTGGAAAGATCACATTATTTCTCCCACTAAGCAAGCTTCTAAGATGTTGGGTGTTCTGAGGCGCCTTCGTGGTTTTTTTACGCCACCCCAGTTGCTTGCTCTGTATAGGGGTATCGTTCGTCCCTGTATGGGGTACGCCTCGCACATCTGGGACGGTTCCACACATACAGCTCTTCTCGAAAAGTTTGAGTCTAGGGCCTTTCATCTTATTAACTCTTTTGCTCTTACTTACTCTCTCCATCTCTTTGTTCCCGTCGAATTGTTGCGTCACTTTCTCTATACTATCGCTATTACAACGGACACTGCTCTTCTGAACTCTCACGTCGCATACCTCCTCCATTGAGAAGGGCTCGTGCGACACGACTTTCTACACAGTCTCATCTTTTCTCTGTCCAATTCTCCGACCCCAGACTTAACCGCTGTACTCACTCTTACATGTACTCTTCTGGTAAAGTCTGGAACACACTCCCTTCTTCTATTTTCCCAACTTCCTTTGACTTGCACATTTTCAATTACCGTGTGTCGGGTCACGTCGGCCATTAGCGACCAGATTCATAATGTTCCCCAATTCTGGTGGAATTTGGTGGGCCTCCGGCCTTTGCTCACCAGAGACAAATATATATATATATATATATATATATATATATATATATATATATATATATATATATATATATATATATATATATATATATATATATATATATATATATATATTATATATTATTATTTGCTATTTGTTTGAAGAGACATATAGCCTAAAAAACTTTGGGAATTTATGAAATTTGGTAAAAAAAAATTGACTGTCTTCAAGGCCATATCTCGAAACCAACGAATCGCATTGAATAAAGTATAGAGAGGAATTTGTATAGCCATCCCTCCTCTATACACCCACCAAAAATAAATGTTATAGTTGTAGTTTTTTTGTTTTAATATTTTTTTTAAAAAAAAAAAAAAAAAATTTTTTTTTCAAAAATAATTTTTTTTAATAGGTGTTCAGTTTTGGGCTTATAACATTTTTCCTGTAACTCTAGGAACAAAAGTCTGTTACAAGTTTTAGTTGCCAGTAGAATTCTGAATATACAGTTCAAATTTCAGGTCATTCCAAAAAGTGGTTTGGCCTCGCCATTCATTTGAAAAGGGTAAAAAAAAGGAAAAAAAAATTAATAGTTATAGACTCAAGAAAACACCAAAAAAAGAGAAAAGCTATATACACTGAAAATTTCAGGAGAATCGGCTGAAAATTTAAAAAAAAAAAAAAAATGAAATTGGATTGTCCCTTCAAGTATAATTTCCCGTTTTAACCCCGGCTGGCAAACCCCGGTTTTCCCTGATTTTTAGCCGGGGCCGGGGCCGGGGCCGGGGTCAGTAAAATGGCCGGGTTTCCCCGGGGCCGGGGCCGGGGCCGGGGCCCCGGTCGGTTCCTATATATATATATATATATATATATATATATATATATATATATATATATATATATATATATATATATATATATATATATATATATATATATATATATATATATATATATATATATATATATATATATATAATTATATAAGTAAGTAGTGACATATTGCAAATGAGTTTACGTGTATATTAAGAAGATTGAATTAGACTTACTGAAACTGCTTAATTATCCTGAAAGATGTTGAGTGTGATAAGATGCTTCTGAAAAGTCTTCAATCAAATTCAAATGAAGCTCGACTTCTCCAAAGGGAGTCCTAATTTACTTCTTCATTAGCATCAAGCCTTTTTTTTCCTTTGAAAGGAAGAAGAAGAGCAAAACTAATAAAATGAATAATTTCTTGTCGTCCCTTTTCACGTGACGCGATGAAATTAGATCAGATTTTCTTTCCGTATTCGAAGCTGTGCAATAATTTCCAGCAGGACTTTTTTTTTTTTTTTTTTTTTTTTTTTTTTTTTTTGAATAATTTTCTGTAAATAAACTTTTTTTTTTTTTTTTTTTGCTCGTACGGCGCTGAAAAAGTCTCATCGCGCTGCCTCATAAAGAACGAACATCTCGTTATATGATGAGCAACGAAAGCCCAACACAAAAATAAAGAAAAAAAAAAGAAGGTGTCAAGCGGTAAAAGAAAAAGAAACCATTGATTCCAAAGACGAAAAAGAAAAATCCCATTTAAGTAAAAGGCGAAGAAACCTATTGGAAAAAAGGTGAATCTCTGAAAATCTCTCTCCAGATGAGGGGAAACGAGTCTCTCTCTCTTTATTTAAGGAAAGAGGGAAGAGATGAGGACAAAATGTGACAGAAAATAAAAAGGGGAAAGTACAATAAATCTTTTTTTCATAATCGCATCAAATAATTAACCTGTGAGGTGAAAAGAAAGATTTCCAAGACCTTTTTCATCTTCTTTACGTGCAACATAATAAAGCTGATCGGAGCAATATACTATAATTTATATTAAGTATAATATAAAAAAAAATATATATATATATATATATATATATATATATATATATATATATATATATATATATATATATATATATATATATATATATATATATATATATATATATATATATATATATATATATATATATATATATATATATATATATATATATAATTTTCGAAAAATATTTTTCATATTATAAAAAGTAGTTACAAAATTATCATTTCATTACAAAGACTGAAAAAGTACTAAATATTAATATAAAAATGTAATAGTTAGGGTTGATGTTTTTTTTATTAGTAGTAGGCTAATTAGCCTAAGTAATAATTAATAATTAAAAATATTAATAAATAAGTAAATATAATTATATTAATTAAGTTATTGAAATTATATAAAAATTATAAAAAAATATAAAAATTACGAAAAATGCGATTAACAGAACCAAGTCACTTTATTTAAATTTTATATTATTATTTTCCAAAACTTTTTATGGTTCTGTACATTTATTTAATTTTTATTGTATTCTTAAAATAAAAATTTAAAAATAAATTTTATTATAAATAAATAAATAATATAAATAAATATTAAAAAATGCGTCTGAACTATTAACACTTAAATTTTGAAAGGAAAAAATATGAATTTCAATAATTAGAACATAAGAAAATAGAAAGAGTTAGAACTCAGAAGAAGAAAAAAAAAAAAAAAAAAAAAAAATTATCTTTGGAGGAAAGAAAAAATATTTTGTGGTGGATTGGTGAATGGTGAATGGTGACACATTTCAAATCTAAAGCTTTTCATTCTCTCTGGTTCTATTTTTTATTCACCTCTACAGTAATACATAACTTATTGGAACAATGTAAGAGCAATAAACTTGTCTGAATAATTTAGATTTACAGATAGTTTTCTTTTTTATTTGATTTTAATTAAATTAAATTTGTGATTAGGATGTTTTCCCGTTACCGATTTACTGGTACAACTTGCCCCCTCCCCCGCCCCCCATAAAAAAAATAAGTAAGAATAAAAATAAATTAATGAATAAATAAAAATAAATTGAAAAATAGGTAACGCTATGAAAATTTATAAATTTTAAAAACTCCGCCATTTTTTACAACAGATTTCTAAAACTAGAATTCAAAGGTAAAAGAGTGTTGCCTATTTCTGTAATTTAGTTAAAAATATCGTTGTAAGTTGATTAATTTTTCCATAGTCCAATAAAACGATTAAATTTATATTAATTTTATTTTAATTTATATTTTTAATAAATTCTCTTGCAGTACTATAAGTTCTCTTATGATACTGTGAACTTAAAAATGTAAAGACAAACGTGTTTTAATTAAAATAAACTATGATTTATTTTTTAAAAATCAAGTAAAAAAATCAACTGATTTAAATAATTTGATTTTAATTATGCAAAACTTTGCAATATTTAATTAATTGAAATATTTTTTTAAATTTTAAACTGCAAAAATTGAAGTATTTTGAAGGATTCTCTTATTTTAGCAGGGGACAGTAATAATAATAATAATAATAATAATAATAATAATAATAATAATAATAATAATAATAATAATAATAATAATAATAATAATAATAATAATAATAATAATTAAAATATAATAATCAACTTTTATTTTTTTAAGCTAAATAAATTTGCCCTTCAAATTTCTAAATATTTCCTTCTGCTTAGCATATTATCTTTTAAATATTATTCTATTAAAGAAACTTATTTTGCCGTGTTCTTTTATGTATGGAATTGTTCAAATACATTATTTGATTTCAATCTGTGCGGATACGAATTATCTGATAATCTATTGTGTTTTATGAAATATTGCTACTGTAATTTTCTCATTACTAGTGGGTTTAATGTGGGTGTTCAAAATGTTTCGTAAACATTTAACTTCTCTATCGAAATCAACAGGGTTCGAAGTTTTAAAATAAAAATTTTAATATTTTTTTTATAACGTTGTTATCATTGTTTTTTGTTATTTTTATTATATTTTGTAACAAATTTGTTAATTTAATTTTTAGTTAAGGATAAAGGTTGGATGCAATTAAGTTATATCTAATTCTTCTAACTTCGTCATAAAAAAGACTTGTAATCAGAGCATGGATTGTAAGCTCAATATGTAAGAGTTTTCACAACAAATTTTTTTTGTAGACATCAGGAAATAGGAGTCATTGTTAAGGTGTAGCTCGCTGTCAGGTATAGTAAGTTAGTTGTTATATTTACTCATTTTGCATCTGGAAAGACCGTTCGTTGCTTGGCATATTTTAAGGTCCATATTTTAAATTTAAAATTTATAGCGATTCTTATTATAGATTTGTGACTGGATTGGTAAATAATTATAAATAAATTGTATATTATTTTTTTATATTATTATAAAGAATTTTTAAGTAATTTAAACTTACTTAATGAAAATGTCACCAAACATTCGATAAAGTTTATTGAATGTTGCAAATTAAAATTAATTCTTGAATATACAACACTATTTTCATTTGCTAAATTTAATAGGAGCTCTTAACTAACAACTTTTCAAGCATTTTTGTATTGACATGGATGTCGTCTATGAATTGCTTATTTTCAACTTAAATATTTTGTGGCAGTTAAGAGGAAATGCAAATGAGCAAGTAATTAAGCTTCAAAATAAGCTCCAATTACTTTTTAAGTTCACATTTTGGTCTGGATGAATGATGAAGAATGGATCATACATCTTGCTTATTTAGAAGACATTTCTGAGCATCATAATAGAGTGAATCTTCAGAAGCAATGAAGGAATATAAACATCATAAAATTTATAGATGACTTGAAAAATTTCATAAGCAAACTCTAAAATTGGTAAAGAAATGTCAAGATCAATGCTTGTGAAACACTCATCAATTCTTGTGGCTTGTGGTTAAGAACAAGTGTTTTCAGAATTTAAAAATAAACAAATAAATTAATAAATAAATAAATTTTATAGAATTGAAAATTAAATTCAGCCACTATTATCCTGAACTCAAAGATGAAGAGTTGGATTTTGTGCGTAATACATTTATATTATCAATTGGAAAAAATTCCTGATCATTGTTAATATGAATTTCTGGAACTGCAAAAGAAATTCTGGAGCAAAAGATCCTTTTAGACGAGACATCAGTTACAGAATTTTTGCCCAACATTTTTAATTCCTACCCAAAACTAACTAAAAGAGCTATTTGTGTTTTGTTTCCAGTTGTGTAGACGTAAGTCAGAGTTTTCAACTTTGTTGCAGATGAAAACGAAGCAACGAAATAAGTTGAAGACTGAAAATGACCTGCGTTATGCCTTCCATGAACTCTTCCCTCCGTGTTTCCAAGAAGTGACAAAGAAAAGCAATCACAGGTTTCTCATAGATTATAATTTTAGGTCGTATAAATTACGCTACATTTTCCTGTAGTTCTAGAAAACTTTTAGTTCATTGAAGCATATTCAATAACTTTAGTTTGCTAAGTAATTAGTTCTGAATACTAATAATGAAAAAGCTTATTTCATAAGTTTTAAAATCTATCTTCAATTTTTCTATTTCCATTAAATTTGTAAAACAGCTATAAAAATAATTTGGATAAATGTTTATGTAAAAATTGAGAAAAAACACTATATTTTGTAACATTATATGTATATTATTTAAAATGTTCTTTTTTAGTAAGAGTTGTTAGACTCTATATTCGGAAGAAGAAAATAACATTTTGAACAATAGTGAAAGAGCAAAAATGTTGAGAACAATTGTTCTATAGTAATACTTAAAAGATTTTCTCCTAAGCAGGAAATATTTAGAAATTTTGAAGGTAAATGCATTTAGTTAATAATAATAATAATAATAATAATAATAATAATAATAATAATAATAATAATAATAATAATAATAATAATAACAACAATAATAATAATAATAATAATAATAATAATAATAATAATAATAATAATAATAATAATAATAATATAATAATAATAATAATAATAATAATAATAATAATAATAATAATAATAATAAATAATAATAATAATAATCATAAAGGCTTATTTAGCAAAATACTTTACATTTAGTTAATAATAACAATTATCATCATAAAAAATATACTGATTTGAAGTTGATTCCTGGAAAGACGATAACCTCCTAAGAGCAAAAATATCACATATTTCGAAGACATTTGAAATCACTTTAAAAATTTGGCCTATTCAAAAGATTTGAAATTTAAAAGGAATCGAATACTTTTGTTATTATGAAATAAAGTATGGTAATAATCATAGTATAATTGAGGTAATTCAAATCAAAATCAAAATCCGCCCACAGGAAGGGTTATTAGCCCTGTCAGTAGGTTCATTCAAGGATGAACCAAGGGTTTCACGAATCGACGGCAAACATCCGCTGGCTGGCCAGGTCTACCACGGATACCTATTTTGATCTCACCTGCAGTAAGCATTCAGCATATGTACTTATTACGCATAAGTGGGTGGGGCTAAGCGCAAGAAAGAACTGCACAAATTTCTCTACTCCGACCAGTCCTCGAACCCTGGACCTCTTGCTTGCTAGGCAAGTGCTCGATCGTCTGAGCTACGGAGCCGCTGTTTATGGTAATTTATTTTAAACTGCATGTGAAGCTCAAAAAATAAAATACATATAAATCTCAATTCGTTGTTTTCATTTTAAATTTTTGGCGGGTATTCGTATCCGTTTAAATGAATCAAGTGGCCATATTATTAAAATAGATTCACAATTTAATAGATACAACAAATCACGTGCAAATTTCACAGCTGAAACAGATCTTAATAGATATGGTAAACTGATTTCTACATTAATATTTTAATTCAAAACCAAATTCTAATTATAAATTTAATAGTAATCTCAATTAATAATAATAATAATAATAATAATAATAATAATAATAATAATAATAATAATAATAATAATAATAATAATAATAAAATCATTTATGTAAGGATTATATTTAGGGTAAAAAAAAATAAAATAAACAACTAAAGCTGTAGTAATAATAATATAATAATTTACATATATATATATATATATATATATATATATATATATATATATATATATATATAATATATATATATATATATATATATATATATATATATATATATATATATATATATGATAGCACCTGTAAGGATGTAGACATTTTGTAACTTTAGCATGAATAATTTTTTTTAATTAATGGGAAACTGTTAAATTGAAAATAATTAAAAAATCTTGTAAATTCATTAATTTCCTACCTTAGATACAGTTTATTATTATTATTATTATTATTATTATTATTATTATTATTATTATTATTATTATTATTATTATTATTATTATTATTATTATTTTTATTATTATTATTATTATTATTATTATTATTATTATTATTATTATTATTACATAATATTTCGCTGCACACTCTAATAATAATAATAATAATAATAATAATAATAATAATAATAATAATAATAATAATAATAATAATAATAATAATAATGAGACAAAATGGATGAGAGTTTCAGATTGCAATTAGTGAAACGGAAAATTTTCAGTTTGAAATATAATAGTAAGTAAGTATAGTGAAAAAAACTATCGTGAAATATCAAATGTGTTTACTAAGACATAAAACAGTTTATTTGAGTATTTTGATAATGCAATGGACTCTTTTAAGCCATGATTGATTAGATCATCTTGTTATACAGGTAGATAAATTAGATATTATGACGTTTGAAGCCTGGTTATGTTTTATTGAAAATGGACAGTCAGTAGTGAGTGAGGATCCAAGATTTGGAATATCAACCAAGCTTGAATGAAATGCTTGTGATTGTGTGGAAGATTTGAATTTAAGGGATGTAGGTTGTCAATGATTTGCTCACTTTTTTTATTCCGAGATTATATTTTAATGGTGAGTCTGGATTCAAGGTTTATCCTCCAAGTTCTCTTTCTATTACTATAAAGCAAATATTAATATTAATATTAATGTAACACATTTTAATTTTATCATTAATAATTCTCATTCTAAATCTCTCTTTATTATCAGACATTTGCGAATACTTACATGTAATTTTCAAACTAATATTAACCACATAATAGTGTGAAAGCCATCAGTTAAATTCTGAAAATATAAAAAAAAAATGAAGAGGAGCTAAATAAAAATCAGCAAGAGTGTATTAGTGTTTGAACTTCTCACATTATGGATCCAAAGAGAAAGAGAAACAACTTTTTTTGTGGTGCTGCCTTATCAATAAAGTACTCATAAGTGGAATAAACAATATAAAAGATAAAAACTTCTAAGAATTATAGATGTAGCTGGAAAACAAAAGAAGAGTTTACAATGTTTCCTATGTAAAAAGTTTTAAATTCAAATTGCTGCTTCAAATAAAGAGAAAATCTTGCATTTCCCAAAGACGAAACTAAAAGAGTAATTAATTTTTGGTCTTTTGTAAATCTCTGCAATGATTATTTAAAGTTTAAAACAATTCTTTGTTTTTATTTATGAATACCAAGTCTGATCAGGTATCAACTATAGAAACCTTTTAAGTATCCATATTAGGTTTCACTACTACTACTACTACTACTACTACTACTACTACTCTTACTTACTACTACTTCTTCTTCTTCTTCTTCTTCTTCTTCTTCTTCTTCTT
>SEYY01007715.1:57500-92500 GCA_009176605.1 Armadillidium nasatum
AACTGAAAAAATAAATAAAGATAAAAAAGGATTATATTATTATTATTATTATTATTATTATTATTATTATTATTATTATTATTATTATTATTATTATTATTATTATTATTATTATTATTATTATTATTATTATTATTATTATTTCAGAAGTTCTTCAGCAATAATTTATTATCAGTTCAAATTTCCCTTTCAATTTTCAAAAGATTTTTTTGTTCTTTCAATTGTTGACTGGTTTCGTCCGTAAACTTCAGACATCATCAGAGCATGATGGATTCTAGTAGCTAAATGATTAATTTTAAGATTACGCTATGTAATGAAAATAAATAAAAAAAATTTTGTCTTTGCTTTGAAACCATTATTTGATAATAGTTTTTATCTAGAAAACAAAGAAAATTAATATTATTCCATTCAAACTTTGCTTTTGTTATCTTGACATCTATGTTTTCAAACAGATCTATTTGCATTTCAGAGAAATTAATTTTTTTTAAAAAATACACGACTTATTTTTATTTCTTGAACGTTCTGACGACTTACATGACGAAATAAACACAAAGAACGTAAGCTCAAGTATCAATATACTTAGTTAATTAGTTCAGTCTTCTAGTAGCTGTCCAAGTGGAGATACGTTGTCTTTGATAGGTGCATTCACCACAGATGGAATCAAGAGGTTGCAAATATCCCACAGACGCATTTTGTTATGTCTGAGGTGAATTTATCAAGACACGAGCAAAAAATTACCTAGTGATTACATCTGATAAAATGTGCGAGACTTATATGGCATATTTTGGCATGCCTGTTGGGGACCAATAATAGCAATGGGCACCTCATTTCACTTTTTTTTAGCTTGTTTTGAATTTGACAACTATGGAATCTTTAAGTGAAAGTTTGAATTTATGTAATATTTTTTCTAATAACAATGAGTGAAAGATATTTATTTATATTTTTGTATTGTTTTTTTTCGCAGGTTGGTACAGGTGGGAAAATAGAGCCATGAAATTCGCAATCCCACGAATTTGGAGAGAGCCAACTGACCACTCCAGCAATTGCTTCTTCTGTTTGATGGACTCTTCAAAGCGTCGAACTGGCAAAAATGCTCCTGCTATCATATATCTAGACCTACCTTCATCCATTGCCCAAGAGTCACACTCTTCTGAGTTCCCTGTACCCATTCCTCCAAAAGGAGGACAACCATATTCAGAAGAAGATGTACTTGTAATAATATCAAAAAACGATGAAGTCGTTGATCCTGAATATAGTGTAGCTGAGGAGAAAAACCATTATTTCCCCAAGCCAGAAGATGTCAACGACTTGATCAGAGATCTTGATCTTACAGTGTCCAGTGCCAAGCTTTTGACGTCGAGACTCAAGCAGTGGAATTTATTAGATGAATGTGTGAAAAGTCGCAAGTCAGAGATAAACGTTATCACTCTTTTTCAACTTTTTACACCAGTCAAGATGGGTTTTGCCTATGCTACAATGTGACAGGTTTGTTTGAAGCACTTAGGAATTGAATTGCCTGTAACCCCTGTGAGTGGCACCTCTTCATTGATAGCTCATCGAAGAGTCTCAAAGCTGTGCTACTTCATAACGGGAACGTGTATCCATTTCTTTCCTTGGCTCACTCGGTGCAGCTCAAAGAGGATTACAGCAACGAGAAGCTATTGCTTAAGTGTCTTGAAATATGAAGAACACAATTGGGAGGTTATCGGAGATTTCAAAATGGTGGCCTTCCTTAATGGGTCTCTAAGGCGGCTTTACCAAGTTTCCATGCTATATTTGCCTCTGGGACAGCAGGGCATCCGCGGAATACTACGAAAGGTGGGATTGGCCACAGTGGACCGAGTTTAGTGTAGGAAGGAACATTGTCAAATGGGAACCTCTGTTAGACCCCCAGAAAATATTGTTACCTCCTCTACTCATAAAATTAGGCATCGTGAAACAGTTTGTCGCAGCTCTAGATGAGGGGTCTTCAGCCTTCATCTACCTGCTAGGCTTCTTTTCTAATCTGTCTGAGGCAAAGGTCAAAGCCGGTGTCTTCGTCGGACCGTAAATAAAAAAGACCATAGAGTGCAAAGAATTTCCTAAGAAGCTCACTAGGACAGAAAAAGCAGAGTGGAACAGCTTTGTTGTAGTGGTTCGTGGCTTCCTTGGGAATCACAAGGCCGAAAACTATGAGGAGCTTGCTGATATCTTGGTAAAGAACTTCGGCAAATGGGGTTCAGGATGTCCCTCAAAATACATATCCTTGCTGCTCATCTTGCTAAATCTAAGAAGAACATGGGAGAGTTCTCAAAGGAGCAAGGCGAGCGATTTCACCAAAGGGATTCTGGACTTTGAACGCCGCCACCAAGGATCATTTAAAGAAAACACGATGGGTGACTATGTTTGGGAGTTGTTTCGTGAAAGCTACTTACTGTATAAGCGTAAATCCCGAAAAACTTCTCACTTCTAAATATTTTGTGGTTTCTGTTGTATAAACTAATAAATAAATGCTACTTTTGAGTTATAAGTCGTTTTTTCTATTTTGTGTAACCGAGAATGATTATATTCACCAATTTTTTATTTCGGAATTTTTTAAATTTGGGAAATATCATTATCCAGATCACAAAATCAAAGTTTGGAGGAAATATTAGTCATTTTTAATACCTTCTAGGTGTAAGAAAATAGGAATTTACAGTTGTTCTCCAAAGACAAAAAATGTGTTACAAATTGTTATCAGCCGAATTTACATAGATGAAATAGGATTTAAATTTGTAAGAAAAAAAAGAGTGTATATTAGAATACTCATGAGATAACAGTTTCTGACACCGAAAATCAAAATCTTACTATAATTCCTGCAATTGATAAAATGATTCAATTACAATATTTTGAACCCAAATTTGGAAGTGAAGAAAAATAAGGACGACAGGTCTAGCAACTTGGTATTCCAATTCATTGCTTTCAAAAATTCAAAACAAAAACTCTTTGATTGCCAATAATTTCTTTTAGAAAAATCAAAGAGAAGTTTCGAGATCGGGTGGAAGAAAATACCTCCTATCCCACTGACTGAGTAAAAAAAAAAAAAATAAAAAAAAAAAAAAAACCCTTTCTGGCTGTGAGAGAAAATGAAGAGAACAAACAGTCTTTAGTAATTCCTTATCAACATATCAATTAATTATTTTAGGAGACAAAGTTGGTTTCATGTTATTAATAATTTTAGGTAATAATTTGATAATCCTTTGAATATCTTATCTCTTTCTTTTCCCCCATTTTCTTAACCCTATAAAAAAAAATTTATCACTAGGTTAAGGTTTGATTGTCAAACATATAGAAACGATTTTAATGCTAACCATGCAAGTGAATAAGGAATGAACTTTCAACAATGGAGAGAACATTTACTTCAACATAAAATAATAATGTTTAGATAATATATCTTTTATTAAAATAATTTGCATAGATTTATTGTCTTCGTTAAAATTGCTCTCTCTCTCTCTCTCTCTCTCTCTCTCTCTCTCTCTCTCTCTCTCTCTCTCTCTCTCTCTCTCTCTCTCTCTCTCTCTCTCTCTCTCTCTCTCTCTCTCTCTCTCTCTCTCTCTCTCTCTCTCTCTCTCTCTCTCTCTCTCTCTCTCTCTCTCTCTCTCTCTCTCTCTCTCTCTCTCTCTCTCTCTCTCTCTCTCTCTCTCTCTCTCTCTCTCTCTCTCTCTCTCTCTCTCTCTCTCTCTCTCTCTCTCTCTCTCTCTCTCTCTCTCTCTGTTTTGTATATTTTAAATATGCTTTCTGTAATCGTCTGAAAAACTAGTTAAATATTTTCAAGAAATTTGGCAGAATAATTTTTATGGTTTTAAATTAGACCAATTGCCTTATCATTGTTACACCCCCAGATGGTCGACTGGACCCTCCCAGAATTATATATATATATCAGAAAATACTTGAATTTAGAATTATATACTGAAATATATATATATATATATATATATATATATATATATATATATATATATTATATATATATATATATATATATATATATATATATATATATATATATTATATATATATATATATATATATATATATATATATATATATATATATATATATATATATATATATAATCGATTCCTTTTACAGCCACTCTTAATTAATAAAATAATAAGTAAAACACTAAAACGAAAGTAACAGTAGAATTAAAATATACATAACAGAACGGAGAGTTAAAAAGTTAAGCGTGACGTTACGTTAGAGAAGTTACGTTTGAGAAGTTACGTTTGAGAAGTTACCTTTCTCTCTCTTCAGAACAAACTGGAAAAATAGACTGTAAAAGTGAACAAGAAACCTATGTGTTGTCAAAATTATGAAAACAACCAATCTTAAAAAAGGCAATAAATTATGTATTGTGGCTACTATTCATTGTATGTAAAAGAAAATTTTAAATGATTTTGAAATATCCTGTCAAAAATGTGTCCAGTTCAAAAAATCCGGAGGAAATATTGAAATTCTGTAAAATTTTTATAAAAAATTACTCCACTAATCTAATTAGATTTTTCGATTTTGATGAGAAAATAAGTTTGGCATTATCCCATTTATTTTACGTTGATGTGTAAAATGAAAGAAAATTGCGTTACTTGTATTGTATCTTTTTTATATCGCAGCTTTATGTTGTTCAAACCGTATTCGTAGAAATTTAATCAATAATTTCACCAAAATATGAGGAGTTAAATATATTTACACTAAAACCGAAAATCTGTACCTTTTGATATTCCTAAAAATTCACTCGTACTACCATATAATGAAACAATTAGATCCTTACAGTATACCATAGCCACATTTTGCAACATACATCTAATCTTCAATTTTCCAGATAAAATCTCGTGCTCTCTAATTAACAATAACACATCTTCTATGGAAAAAACAGATAGTGTGTACTGTATATGGTTCCTTGCAATATATGTAACCAATCATATTTTGATGAAACCATTAAATCTCTACGAATACGGATTGGACAACATAAAAGTGATTTAAAAAGATACAATAAAAGTAACGAAATTTTCTTTCATTTTACACATCAACGTAAAATAAATTGGGATATGCCAAACTTATTTTTTCATCAAAATCGAAAAATCTAAATAGATTGAGTCATTTTTTTTATAAAAAACTTTACAGGATTTCAATATTTCCTCCGGATTTTTTGAACTGGACACATTTTTGACAGGATATTTCAAAATCATTTTTAAACAATTTTTACATACAATAAATAGTAGCCAGAATACATAATTTATTGCCTCTGTTAAGATTGGTTGTTTTCATACTTTTGATAACACATAGGTTTCTTGTTCAATTTCAAAGTTTATTTTTCCAGTTTTGTCTGAAGAGGGGGCATTGTAACTTCTCCGAAACGTCACGCTTAACTTTTCAACTTTCCGTTCTGTTATGTATTTTTTAATCCTATTCTTACCTTTGTTTTAGTGCTTTATTTATTATTTTATTAAATAAGAGTGGTTTTAAAAGGAATCGATTAAATATATATTATATATAATATATATATATATATATATATATATATATATATATATATATATATATATATATATATATATATATATATATATATATAATATTATATATATATATATATAATATATATATAAAAAAAAAAAAAAAAAAAAAAAAAAAAAAAAAAAAAAAAAAAAAAAAAAAAAAAAAAAAAAAATAAAAAAAATATATATATATATATATATATATATATATATATATATATATATATATATATATATATATATAAATAAATATATATATATATATATATATATATATATATATATATATATATATATATATATATATATATATATATATATATATATATATATATATATATATAATAATAAATAGCTAATACGAAAATCATAACAGACTAATTGAGATTCTCTGATAGAGGGGAGGGGGACAATATATCCCCCCAGAAAAAATATAATATATATATATATATATATATATATATATATATATATATATATATATATATATATATATATTATATATATATATATATATATATATATATATATATATATATATATATATATATATATATATATATATATATATATATATATATATATATATATATATATATATATATATGATCATGAATGAATTGGCTTTTAATTTTTAAAATAAATTCGAAATATTTGTGTAGTGATGTTCATTCAGCGTCTTTTCTAATAATTCTAATTCATTTTTTAAAGTCGTAATTCATTCTTTCATGCCTGACCAAAACCGACATTCTCGTTGCGGATTCATCCACCTATATTTTATGCTCTGACACTCCCCTTCATCGCTATTGACAGGTTATCGAACGTGTGACATGCTCATCTCACTTATATTCAAATTCCAATAGCACAAAAAAAAAAAATTCCTTCCCAGTTTGACGACGATTCAAAGAGAGCGAAGTATTCTTTACTTTGCGCGCTTTACGGGCGGATTTGGCCCGCTCTTTTGGCGAGAAATCACACACACACACACACACACACACACACACACACACACACACACACACACACACACCTACTTTATTCTCCTGAGAGGAAGAAGGTGTTGATTCTCCCAAACAATGATTAACAGAAGAATTTAAACACACGGTTTGTTTTCAGATCTAAAACTCATTTTTAGGTGAGCAAAGAAATCGATTGATCTTTATGAGGGAAAGGCTCCATCTATTTTTGTTTGAATTAATTAAAAATAGCTTTAATTAATGTCCTATTTCGAAATAATAATCAGGAAAAAAAAAAATAATAATAATAATAATAATAATAATAATAATAATAATAATAATAATCAATAATAAGAAAAACAATAATAAAAACAATAATGATAGTAGTAATAAAAACAATAATAAAAATTTTAGTAATAATAATTATTATTATTATTATTTATTTACTTTTCTTGCCAGCTGAACATACACCTTTTAAGCCGTTGGTATTAAAAGAAAGATAATTAACTATCGCATTGATAATTTTTCAGCACTTGCGGGCGTTGTCTTCATCGAGGAGAGTCCGAACGTTTTTAAGACTGTTTCTAGGGGTCGAACCAAAGACTTTCGCCTCGAGAGTCAGAAATGTTATCGTATACGCTACACAAAATCTTTAAACTGACTGATTCAAAGAGAAATAATTAGAAACCAAAATAAATAAGGGAGAAGGATTTAAAGAAGAAAAAATATCGCGAAGATAAAATCGTTTTCCATCACTTTTTTTTCCTTCATTTTCCAGTTGTTGGATAAAGTTATAGGAAGAAAGAGCCTGTAATTTCCAGTCTAAAGGAAGACTGGCATATTTATAAAGAAGATAATGAGCGTGTTTTTAAATTATTGCCAACCTTATTATCGTCAAAAATTTAACATATTTGGTGTTCCTTAGAGCTTATCTTTTTATTACGTCAAAAAAATAATTTAATAATGGTTCACGGATAATTTTGTGTTTGTTTGTCTTAGAATTTTTGGTTATATATATTTTTTTATCATACAACTCTGAAACAAAGGATATCCCATGTGCCATAAAGAAATTGACGATAATTTTAATAAAATTTTTATCACACTGAAGAAAATACTAAAGGATTGAAAAAAATAAAAAATAGAATAATCAACAAATTTGAACTTGTCATGTGCATTTTTCTTTACAAACATCGCACACAAAATATCTATCTACGCTAGGTCTATATCAAAGTTTTCACAATGAATACAGTAGTTTCAAAATAATTTTCAATTAAAAAATCAATTATATGACAGAAAATATTTAATAGCATAATTAATAAGAGAATAGTTTTTGGCAAATATAACATATTTTTCAAATATATTCAATGAAAGAATAAAGGAGAATTGATCATGAAAATCATCTTGACTTATTTCACACTGGAACCCAATATAACAATAAGAAGTAAAATTTTAATTTTGTAAATAAAATGCAGCAAAAGTAATCTTTGGCTTGTATTAATATTTTCGCACAAGATTTCAAGTAGATACCTTTCAAATCAACTGATACAGTATACTAGGACTGATTACTTGTTAGCGAACACGAAAAATATACTATGATATACTTTTTGTAATTGTCCTCCACCTGAAAAATAGTTTAGCATCCCTGAACTATGCTGAACCGGTTTTCAGAGCCGGTATAGAAAACTTGTATTCTTCGATTTTACATGCAAGCAACAACTTTTCTTTTTGTGATTTTAGCTAAATTTCTCCAGATAAAGTGTTTTACGCAATTGCATGTTATGATGAGTATGTGGAACATTAAGACACACATTGAAGCCCATTTACATTATATTTTGATTGTAACTTTGCATGGTAGGTGAGTTTTAAGTTAGCAACCTAAGATAAATATTTAAATCTTTGATTTCAATTTATTGAAATAGCAGATTTCAATGGCTTTATTTTATATTAGTTATTTAAGGCAACTAGTATTAATTAAAGAGTAGAAGGGAAATTAAACAATTGTCCCATTCCTTAATTCTTATTATTAATAAAATTTATTACGCAGGTCATTACATCTAGTATTTCAAAGCAAGTAGTATCTTTGCAAAATATTAATGTTGGAAACACTGGTTAAATGTCTTAACATTTGTAGATTAAGGACTGATTAAATAGCAACTTTGGCTTCTTTCACTTCAAATTACAAAAGGATTGATTTTATTGGAAGAAAAACGTTGGGAAGAACTAGATTAAGCTGTTTTAAAATTAACTATAATCACAGACTAAATATATGCAATTGAATTATCAAATGTGAGAAATGGATGCGCTTTTACTCCTTGCTAGGGACAATTCCCTCTATCTCAAATAAATTATAAATTCTTTATAATAATTGCAAAATCATGCAAAGTTTAAAAAAAAAACAAAATAACCATGAGTAAACAAATATAAGAAATAGGATGTTTGTTTAAAGAACTGGTGTGTGAATGTCACATCACTCCCGACCCCAAATCCTCTGATGGGCGGTCTACTTTTATTGCTAGAGATTGGTTCTTTGCTTGTTTTCCCCCACATATTATTAAAACTTTTGTATTACGTCACTAGCCTTTTAATTTTGGTGCCAAGAATGATCGTTGCTAGATTAAAAGAATGTATCCGCTTTATAGCATTGGGTGTTTGGACTATTATATCTAAGCAAATTTGGTCATAATAATGTAAACATCCTAGTAATGGATCCAAGGGTTTGTGACTTGGGATCCAAAACCCTTTAAATGCTCTTTGTCATAACAAGAATGAGTAACACTAGCGTTTGAACTTTACCGTAATTACAAATTAACTGAAAGCGACAACTTTTTTTCAAAAAAATTTTTTGGCCTATCGTAAATATCAAAATCGTAACGAAAATTCTTTTGGCAGTTTTACAAAATATGATCATAAACAATCGCATTCTTCTTAGAGATAGAATACAGAAATATTTATCCTAAGATTCTATTTTAAGATGTTTCCTTAAAATACTCAGATATATACTAGGTGTCTGGGATTCTGTCAAATTTTTTATTTTTTATTTTTTTTATTTTTTTATTTATTTTTTTATTTTTTATTTTTTTTATGGATACGACTTTCAGAGTTTCAGACCTTGCCAAAAATGTTGTTAGCTACAATGAGTGTCTTATTTATATATATTCCATTTTCTTATGTTACTGTTTTTTTATTTATTTATTTATTTATTTTGAATTATTTGCATCTTAATTATATCAATTTCCATAATTTTTCAAAATTTCGATCTTAATAATAATAATAATAATAATAATAATAATAATAATAATAATAATAATAATAATAGATTATAATTTCTCTTAGAATTTTCAAATAACTTTTTATTCTTCTAATTGCTGACCGGTTTCGTTCGCTAAATTCGGACATCATCTGAGCTTGGATTCTAGAAGATAAATAGTTTATTTTAAAATTTTAAGCCAAAAGTTAATTGAAAACTTATTAATAAAGTAAATAGCATTTTAGAGCTTCACATGAGGAGTTCCAAATTTAAAATGAAAGGAGTAAACGATGGCTAAAAAAAAAAAAAAAAGAGAGAGAGAGAGAGAGAGAGAGAGAGAGAGAGAGAGAGAGAGAGAGAGAGAGAGAGAGAGAGAGAGAGAGAAGAGAGAGAGAGAGAGAGAGAGAGAGAGAGAGAGAGAGAGAGAGAGAGAGAGAGAGAGAGAGAGAGAGAGAGAGAGAGAGAGAGAGAGAGAGAGAGAGAGAGAGAGAGAGAGAGAGAGAGAGAGAGAGAGAGAGAGAGAGAGAGAGAGAGAGAGAGGAGAGAGAGAGAGAGAGAGAAGAGAGAGAGAGAGAGAGAGAGAGAGAGAGAGAGAGAGAGAGAGAGAGAGAGAGAGAGAGAGAGAGAGAGAGAGAGAGAGAGAGAGAGAGAGAGAGAGAGAGAGAGAGAGAGAGAGAGAGAGAGAGAGAGAGAGAGAGAGAGAGAGAGAGAGAGAGAGAGAGAGAGAGAGAGAGAGAGAGAGATTTTTCTCTCAGTGATTCAAGGGTTTCCGTTTTAGAACAGCAAAAGATGTGAAAAAAGTAGTATTCCAAAGTCAAGAAGTATTCGATTTCAATTTGTGGAGTTTGAGACCTCTTGAAATCAATAAATGTGAAGAGTCTCCAAGAAGTAATAGCTCGAAAATATATTTGCTCCATAATTCATCGTACCTATGAATTTTTATATAATTCTCCACTTAACCAAGAATTATTATCATTACTCTGCCATAATCCCTTACAATTTAAATTCAACTAAGGAGTTTCCACTGTAGATCTGATCTAAAATGACAGCTCAGATGACTCTGGACTGCTGTCTTACCTTGATATTAAAATTGATGTAAAAAAATTAGCCTCTTTAATAGTTAAGTATTCGACTATACTTATAATCGAGTTCATATACATGTAACACCAGATCTTTTCACTTTATATATTATCGAGCAAATTTCAAGACTTAAGTTTCATATTTACAAGAAAAATAAGTTCAAAGAATTGAAAGACAATTGAATGTGTACTATTCAAAAACATTAAAAGCCCAAAAGATATTGATAGTGTCTTCATAGTCTCTTAATATTACTGTTGCAGGCTACATGTGTATTTTTCATGAATGATTTTGACAAATCTTTCCTACTCCAAATTGTTTAATTCATCAAAAGCCTATTTTCTCTTAACAGTAATACATGCATATATTGAAAACACCTTTCTACAATTTTTTTAGCTTGGAGAAATGTTTCTTCAACTTAAAGCTTACCTATCATATGCAAATATTAATATTGCTATAGGTAGATTTCGAGTCTTCCAAAGTAATGGTTATAAAAAGAGAATATCAAACTTACATTTTAAAAATTGAGTGAAAGATTAACAATATTTAAGTTCTATGGGTTATTAGATTGATAAATAAAAAGGGAGATAATACAAAGAACATTATCATAATGGATAAAACTTATGTTTTTTACTTTAGTGAGGAGATATTTATAGGTCGTTTATATTTTGACTCTATCAGTTTCATTTTTGGTTGTTTATCGGATGACTCAGTTTTTGAAACAAACTATAAGATACATTTGGATCATCTTTTTTAATTATATAAAAAACAGGAGGGGGATTGAACAACATCCAGCAGTTACCTACATAGTAAAACACTTACAATATTATTTATATTAGTTACGAATATCTCAACTTAGCTGTAGTTTTAAGAATGTCTACATGAAACACTTTCAAAGAAAGAGAAGAAAATTAGGTAGAAACAACGTTATAAATTTGCTATATTTTAGACTTTTACAGCAGATCAGAATATTTTTGCAACTTGCAGGAAAATTTAATATAAAATAAACGGATAAAGATAATTTCACATCACGAAGTGGAAGTTTGAAAACGTACTCGTTACGAGGATCTGTTCTTGGTCTAAGTAAAGGTGGTAAAATGGTCTGCTATTTTCTGCTGCAGTGATTCTTATAATCTTGTAGTATAGTTCAATCAGTCACTATTAATTTAACAACCAAATATCATGGGGTTCACACTCGTGTCATTGAAGTGATAGTATATCGTCGACCGATTGTCGTAACCGTACTTCTCATAATGATCGAGGTATTGTGATGAAAAAATCATTCAGTGTTATCAAAGATCTAAAATAGTTGATTTGGGATTTACACATATTTAGGATAGCAAAAAACAATTTTTAAACGCTGGACCAGAGCTTCGCCACTAATCATCGATATGAATACGACATTTTTAATCTTATTCAGTAACTGTTATCACATTATTATAACTCTTAATTTAATTATAATGTTTTCTCTCCAACATGACCGAATCATATTTCTGGTCCTTTAATTGAACTAACTGGAGGTAATTACGTGTCTTCTATCATTGGAAAGACTCCTGTTTTAACACTGAAATGGTTTCGGCATCTGCCAAAAAGGTAGGGACTATAATAGCAAATGGAATATACAGTTCGATCTAGATTGAAAACTCGTATTGTCCGATCACAATTGTTTATTCTCATTCAGCTCGAAATCGCTGCAGTGATATATTTAGAAAGGTTTTTTTTTTCCTTCCTTTAAAAAAATTGCCTATTTGCTTAGTTCCTCTAATGATAAAAACTTTTGGTTTCTTACCAAAATTTTTTAAACCACTTCTGTAAACTAATCTTTTCAAACTCCTTTTTTCAACTAATTCAAACATTAACGATTATGGTGTCCTTATATGTACGATTACCTATCGGGTGAATCTGACCAAACTTCTGAAAGGTTAATGACCCAGATGACATTAAAGTGGGTGTGCATTCGAATTGACCTCTGTCCTAGTCTAACTCTACTGTCTTTGCCTTAATACTAACACTTTTCATCAGTTTAGAAAGTGCACCTATGTCCAACTAATTTCGAAGAAGAGTATCTGTTATCATTCTCTGGATCATTTGGAATCTTATTTTCTTCTTTCAGATCATCAGTATGGCTTTCGACGCTTGAGCTTAACTAGACATAGCTTTCCAATTTTTTACAGATTTACAGTATGGTCTGCCCTTAGGAACAATAGCAAGTCTTGTATGGTGGCGCTTAGCATATCCAGTCTTTTAACAAGGTGTGGCATGTGTCAGTTTCCTGACCTCCCTTTTCTTTACTAACTTGAATGTTATTTCTCAATTTGTTCCATATCGGCAGGTGATTTTTTTTTTTTTTTTTTTTTTTTTACAGAACGCCACCACTCACGGGCAGAGCCCTTTTCAAGGAGGGGGCACACACACATATGCACAAAGCTCAATCAAACACACACACACACACCTAACGCACAGCCCTCAGGTGGGCGCAGACGGAAGCCTTGAAGAGTGGAAGATTAAATACAGGAGGAAAAAATAAATGATGGTAGAGAGTTCCACAGAATAGAAGTGGCTGGAAAGAAGGAGATACCACAACGGCTAGCCTGGATTTCCTACGTCCACACAAAATTGGTGAGAAAGCAGGGGCACCTTGTGCAACGAGGACGACGCAACGGTGGAGGAATGCGAGAGGCCAATTCCCTCGAGCACCTGCCATTGTAGTACCTAGAAAAAGAGATAGCGCGCCAACGTCACGTCGCAGAGACAGAGGGTCAAGTGAGTTTGAAAGTAGGGGACAGTTTATTAATCTCTTAGCTTTTGACTCAACCCTATCCAGAAGAGAGGAGGAGCCGGAGCCCCCCAAATGTGAGAACAGTACTCCATACAAGGACGAATAAGACCCTTATATATTTGGAGTAACTGCTCAGAAGAAAAAAATTCTCGCAATCTGAACAGGAACTCCCAGCTTCTTAGAGGCCGCTTTAGCAACCATTGTAATATGTGGTTTCCAAGACAGTTTGTTGTTTATGTTTAGACCAAGAATGTTAATGTTATTTACAGGTGAGACGGGAGAGCCATCGAAGAGGATAGGAAAGTTAGGAGGTGTTTTGGAGAGGGAGATGTGAAGAAGTTGAGTTTTTAAAGAGTTGAATTTTACAAGGTTGCTATGACCCCACCGGGAAATCCCATCCAGATCGGCAAGAATAGAATCGGAAAGTTGAAGACGAGAAGCAAGTCTAGAAGCAAAAGAGGGAGCAGATTTGAAATGAGTAGAAGAATGCAGAGTTGAATCATCAGCATAAGAGTGAACAGAGTTAGAAGTGCAGTGGAGAAGATCGTTAATGAAAAGTAAGAATAAGGTTGAAGTGACATCTTTAAAATCTGCCAATTATTATGTTCCTCAGGGTTCTGTTAAATACATTTTTTATTCTATTTCCGTTCTTGTACCGATAACACTATTCTATATTCTTTCGCTCATTTTCAATTTTCTCCCTCTTTCGCAATTAGAATTGCCTACAGATTTCAACTTTCTGAATCGATCTTGCTAACCTGGATGCGATTTCCCGTCGGAGTTGTCTCAACCCTCTTAAAAAGTTGTAAATTTATCCCCCCCTCCCCTTTGTCACCTCTACTGTTTTCCTGTCAACAACATATGCTCGTACATTCTTGGGCTGAATATATACTTATTTGTCTTCGAAAACACAAAACACAAATGGCTGCAAATGTGGCTTCAAGAGAACCTGGTGAATTCAGTTCAGTTGCGGGCCTTATTCCTTTCGCAGATATTACTGCATAAAAGCTTCATCGGCTCTCGTAAGGAGTAATGCTCTCATATGTCAGGGAAGGGTTTGAACCATTTTTCGGATTGGGTTCCGTCCAAGACCAACACTAATAAACAGTCATTTACTTTCTAAATTCACGATCCTCTTTCTGATATGTGACATTGGTGCTCTACCTCATATTTATTGGTACTTCAATCGCAAGTGCTCGAGGGAGTAGACACCATTGAAGTGGTTACGCGAACTTTATGTGGAGATTGGCAACTCCAGGTTTGTCCGATTTTATACTTCAACCTTTCCAGCAACCCTTGTTCTGTGGAATTCTTTGACATCATTCTTCTGCTTGATAAATTTAATCTTCAGAGATTTGCTTAAGATTTCGAAGAGTTTTCTTCAAGCTTTTTACATCCATTTCAGAAAAAAAAATTAAAATGAAATACTTCGTTTAATTTTGTCGAAGGATATTTTAGCTGAAGATTCATACTGCTAATTATAAAACAAAACCAATGAATTTGTTTTTGGAAGTTTATTAATTATCAAAAAATTAAATACGATGACCGTGAAACTCCATAATAAAATTTATTTCCCTACTATAAGATTCGATACATATTCGCAGTGATATGTTTTAGATATTCTTTTGAGTGTCAGGCTAAATTTAGAGAGGTTTTCGAAGCACTAAATAACTCCCTCAGTCTAAGACTATACAGAATTTTTTTTTTAAAAAAAAGGATAAAAAGAAAGATAAGTGCAAAAAGTATAGTCCTATATTTAAAAATAATATATTACAGATATATACATTATTCACACAACGTAAGACAATAATAATAATTAAATCACAAAAAAAGGATTTACCTCGGCAGGAGGCATTAAAAATACTTGAACGAAAATCAAGTGTGGAAGTTGCTAATTCCCCAGTTACGACATTATTTATATATATATATATATATATATATATATATATATATATATATATATATATATATATATATATATATATATATATATATATATATATATATATATATATATATATATATATATATATATATATATAGAGAGACGGTATGAAACCTAATATCACAACATATATCGCCTCGTACGTAAACGAGTGATATAACTATAACAAAAATGAGAAGTGAAAATCCTATTAAAAAAAAAAAAAAAAAAAAAAAAAAAAAAAAAAGTTTGGCTTCAAATTAAAAGATGAAGGACTCGTCTATTGAGCATGGCTTATTTATTTTGGCAGGTAGCAAGGCCGCTCAATCTCACCTCGCTCCTACAAGATCGAATCCATCATGTCAAGTTTGCGTGGCAGAAAGATTTAACGTTTTGAGTTTCCATCTCAAGCGTTCATCTAACATAACCCTCAAAAAATAAAATGGATAATCAAATAAATAAATAAATAAATAAAAAGAAAATCCTCAACTTAAGAATATTTACACAAGTTTTTAATAATAATAATAATAATAATACTGCACAACTGGCGGTTTAACTTCTACGAACTACAATATATTTATATGACCTTATTTCTTCTAAGTAAGAAAAATAAATTAAAATAAATAAGTCAATAAATAAATAATGGGCACTTTGTTCTCCTTCATTAAACACTAAATATTATATATATATATATATATATATATATATATATATATATATATATATATATATATATATATATATATATATATATATATATATATATATATATATATATATATATATATATATATATATATATATATATATAATATATAAAATGCACATTTTCTCCTATTTGGGATCCTATATTCAATAGTGTGACTAGAATAGGTAATCTTGACACAAACTTTCTAAAGTTTGTGAAAGTTATAATAATAATAATAATAATAATAATAATAATAAAATAATAATAATAATAATAATAATAATAAACTGAAAGGTTCCTCCAGCATGATAAGTAAGTAAATTCACTTGGAAATAGTGATGAAAAATGAGAGGTGATGGGGGTCGTTTATTGCTTTATATTTGGAATCCGTTTCGGAACTCGCTGGATCAAAAAAAAAAAAAAAAAAAAAAAAAAAAAAAAAAAAAAAAAAAAAAAAAAAAAAAAAAAAAAAAAAAAAAAAATAAAAAAAAAAAAATATATATATATATATATATATATATATATATATATATATATATATATAATATATTATATATATATATATATATATATATATATATATATATATATATATATATATATATATATATATATATATATATATATATATATATATATATATATATATATATATATATATATATATATATATATATTATATATATATATATATATATATATATATATATATATATATATATAATATATATATATATATATATATATATATATATATATATATAATATATATATATATATATATATATATATATATATATATATATATATATATATATATATATATATATATATATATATTATATATATATATATATATATATATATATATATATATATATATATATATATATATTCTTTCGCTACCTTAGACAAAAAGGAATATGCACGTTAAAAATAATTAAAAAATACTCCTACAATCGAGAATATGAGTTTGAAGAGTTCCTTTTCATTCTATACCAAATGTGGAAGTCTCTTCGACTGCCAACAATAACTTCTCGTAAAGCATTTCGGGGGAAGGATAAGGTGGTAAGTCTAACCGATTGAAACAGGTGTGAGCTCTGCAAATAAAAAAAAAAAAGAAAATCGAAATGGGACTTAAAACGAATTATTCATTTATTTCCTACATTTTCTAGGTATAAAGATAACTCTCATTTTCAATCATTCTGAAAGTGTCCAAATGTACGGTAATGTTAAGGCTTTGATTTTATAAAACAGAACACTTAATAGGAATCAATATTTATTCAGAAATATACACAAAAATACAGAACACCATTATGAACATTAACATTTGTAATTTCTGAAGATGGGATAAATCACTGATTTTCATTCTCATTTATATAGCACTTATTTCAATGAGGCACAAGAATAATTTCAATCTACTGTTTTCCCACTGTTTATTATACTTAATATCAAATCAGAAAGCTCCAACTAACACTAAAATAAAATCGGGAATAAACACTAATTTGACAGTAAAATTTTAATTCGATTTGTACGAGATTTTTAAAAAATTATATATATTTATCATTACCTCATTATATATTACCATTACTCCATTTTATAAAAACTCTAGCAGAAAAAGAACAGTACCAAACTGATAACTTCAAGAGACAAAAATTAGAGACAAATTCTTTGTCCAATTTAATGACCACCATGCTACAACCCAAATGTCATCATTTCAAAATGTAAAAACTAAGGAAAGTCATGTTTCAGACTTTATCATTAGAACGCATGTAAAAATAACACAACAATTTGGTATGAGATTGAAGAGTTGAAAAAAAAATTGTAGATAGATGAATTTTCCGTGTTCTACTCGAGAGTTCTGAAGAGCGGTGACCAATGTAACACAGTGTAAGGAAAGAGATACAATCATTAAAGTAGCCAAAAATATTCATACGGGACGGTAAAGTAAAGTGAATGTATTAAGATTAAAGCCAGCCCTATGGTGTAGCTTTGGAAAATCTGTATTTGTATATTCATCTTATACAACTCAAATAATGTACAAGAACAAACTTTGCTTGTACACAAAGCATACAAATTAGGGTCAAGCAAAATATCCTTGAGGTGTTTCAGAATCTCTTTCTTCCATAAACAACTGGTTTAGACAGGTAAAAAAAATACAAACTTAAGGAGAAAGATCCAGATAAAAAAAATTCGAAGAACAATTACTGAAGGAAAGTGTAATTTATTTAAGATTTTACAATATATAAGATTTCATGGAATATATATAGCATGTATGAATAGGCAACTAAAGCAATTTGTATTTCACATATTAGTTTCACAAATACCTTGTCAATAATTCTAACAATCAGAACGAGAGTCAATGCTAGAGTTGCGCTATAAGACAAGATTCTATGTCGTTTATAGTGATCATAACCCAAAGAAATGGATGTTTTTTAAATTAAAAAAAAAAGGATTATGTTTTTTTTTAAAACATTTTCTTAAAACACTTGCGAAAGCTAAAAATTTTAAACGAATAAATGCTGCTTTATTATTTTCAATATCTCCTTATAACCTAAGATTTTTAAAATAATCTATAAGTATTCCAGTACACAACAAATAAATAATTTTATTACTTAATCAGGAATATAAGAAACTTTCACAAACTGAAACTTTTGAAAGTAATTCTATGTAAAATAAATACTAAAAAACGAAAGACAAAGTTACCTTGGTAGACTAGATGGCTTTCCCCACTTCTCAATGCAAAATTTACGAGGTCCGTTTGATCCTCTGAGGGCTGCAAAACCCTCGTATGGTATTGATGATGTTCCTGTGACAAACTGAAGAAGACGAAGTCGACGTTCATTGTCAAATCGTTCAATCGCAGACCAAAACCAATGAATCACGTGATGAGAATCATGATAACCTAGTTACGACGATAATAATAATAATAATAATAATAATAATAATAATAATAATAATAATAATAATAATAATAATAATAATAATAATAATAATAACAATAATAATAATAACAATAACAAACACTAAACTCTAAGTCCACACTAAGATACCTGATCGATATTCTGTGTTTTTCCTCCAGTCGCTGACATCTATTTCGAGAGTTCCAGCAATTACCAATTCCAATTCGCGTGCGTCGAAAACTCCGACAAGTCTTGGATCAATCACCTCATAGAAACCTCTGACGAGTGATTCTGTTTGATCACTAACGCCTCTTTCTAATCTCCAACGCACCATTCTCTCCAAATATTCCTGAAGATAAAATACTTTTGCTATTTGAACTTTGTTTTAAAAATTTATGCTTGTGGTAGTTAATATGATTCAATATTGCCTGACTTAAATATACAGAGAACAAATTACCCTCAATAAAATTTAATGAGAATATTACAATACCTTCTTATTTTTTTCAGTTACAGGAATAGATTTTCCCCCGGGTTTTAATTCTTTTTCAACCACATGACCGCAAATCTCCTCAGTCACACAAAAATTAAGTTCAATCAATTCGGAAACATCATTTTCTTTTAACCAAACTAATGACTGGTGAAATTCTGCATCTAAAGACTCAATGTCAGAGAGAGATGCTGGGCTGTATCATTCACAAAAAAAAAATATTAAATTCTCTCATTAATTCGAAGTTCAATTAATATTTCGGTTCAATATTTTTTCAAAAAATAAGACAAGAAATCTGGAAATCAATAAAATTTCAAAAAAAAAAAAACTACCAACCGAACCTACCTTCTAAGAAGAGCTTTATAAAAAGGTCTTGTAAAAAAGGCGTCTAAGAGGTACTGATGTACTAAGGCAAGTCCCAAAACGCGCCCACAAAACCTGAACCACTCGTGATAATTATCCACAAATGCAGACATCGGTGATATCTGGACGGTGTACGTATCGTTGGCCGAGTACTCGAAAAGACCGTAGTAAGGATTAAAAAGTTCTCTCGATAATAAGAAAAAAAATTCTCTTGAAGGTCCGCCATAATCAAGACCTTCTTCTCCCGTAAATGTCATGTAAAGCTTCGATTTCTGAAGTTCCTTTTTACTGGCGGTCATTAATTTATTAAAGGCATCTTCTAATAAATGGTCTCTTCGAATGCTCAATCTATAATAAATAATCACAAGGTTTAAAGACTCAACTAGTAGCTAATATTAGAAATTTGTTAATAATGGTTCTTACATGAGATCCTAAAATATAATTATTGATATGTTAAAGCAGAAAAAATAAAATTAGAATAAGAGTCTATCTGGAAAGATAGTTTCTTATCATTTTAATTTTTTTTTACTTTAATTTTATATTTTATTTAAAATCAAATTGCCTTAATTATTTATTTTTTTTTTTTACAAAAAAAATAAAATAAAAAATAAAACACTAACTTTAATTTGCTTGGTCCTTGACCATATCCTTTGGTTTCAAGTTTTCTATAAAAATTCCTAAGTTTTGCCTCAAAGTCTCTCCGATGTGGAGCTGGGGCTCTCCCAGATGCCCTTGCAAGAGCAGGTGACGCCTGTGGGGAAGGCTGAGGTGACCCTCTTGGAGACATATTTAATGGAGGAGGAACGTATGACATAATTTCATGCTCAAATAAACTGTAAAATTGAGAAACAAATTTTACAAGTTCATCAAATAAAGACACATTCAGGAAAATGTCTATCATTAACTATACTTTATACATTTAATGTAGATTATTATTGATTATTCAGATTAAGATTCTGAGATTTCAATAATAGATTATCTACGGATTTTGAATGCTTTAACTTCAAAAATTGGGTTTCTACTGATCAAATAATTATTATCAACAAACTTATTTTTATTTAAACTATGCTTTCTGCAGAGTCAAAAAAAAAATTTCATCGATAAATATCCATTATAAAGTTTGAATTTATTAAATAACTTTAAAAAAAATTCTTTTGTTTCATTTCTCGTGTTTTTTTTTTTATATAAAATATATAATATATAATATATATATATATATATATATATATATATATATATATATATATTTTATATAAAACAATGAATATCAACAATTTTTGGGGAAAAAAAAAATGCGAGTGAGTAGGTGAATGGAGTCTAGATTTTTGAAACACTGTGGAAAAGGGAGAAACTTTGGAATATTTAATATAATAGCAATTATATGCAAAAATTATAAGTAAATGAGAAGGTTCCAAATGATTCAATTCTCAGGTAGAGGTTTTACTTGATCACTTTGACAAAAATAATGCTAACAAAGACTTCGATAAAAAGAATGCTGACAAAGATTTTTGAATCCAATTAAAAATTGATAAAACTTATGACTGCACTAAAAAATAATGTTGAGAAGAACGTAAATTAACAAGAATGGAGAAAAGAAATTGAACCTTAACAAAAAGAAGGGTTACAAGTATATTTGAATTTAATAAAATAAATGGCGACAGGACTTCGACTTTAGCAAAAAGAATGGATGCAGAACTTCACTTTTAATAGACCAATGTAAACAAAAACAAAAAAACAAAAAAAGACAAAATACAAATAAAAATTGTGATAAAAAGATTTTAAATTTGTGATATCAATTGCTTTAGTCATTTGCCTTTTAGGTTTATAATTTACCTCTTCGTAATTAATTTAATCAACACAATAATAATAATAATAATAATAAAAAGCAAACCTTAATAAGATAGTAAGATCAATATCAGAAGAAAAGCGATCAAGAGCTGCAGTTCCTTCAGTTTTAACAGCATTTACTTTGTCTCGAAGTTGTACCCCTGATGAGCCACGTAATCCATTTTGTCGTTCACTTAATATATCCATAATGTTTGGTTGTCTCAACCATGCAACCACCTAAATTAATTATAATATTATAATTAGGAAGATAAAACCCGTAAAGAATGTAAAAAAAAAAAAAAAATAATTTAAGCACAAACTTAATAAACACTAAAGTTAATGTGCATTAAGATGAAAATGACCTTGTCATTGTATGCCGTTGGAATGTTTGGAGCAATATGTACTGGAATGCTTGATCCACAGCTACTAATAGTTGTTGGAGGTCTTGGAGGAGCCACTGGTATCTAATAATAATAATAATAATAATAATAATAATAATAATAATAATATAATATATAATATATATATATATATATATATATATAATATATATTATATATATTATATATATATATATATATATATATATATATATATATATATATATATATATATATATATATATATATAGTTACAATACACATTTATAATAAAAAGTAATTACTATTGTTATCTCAAATTAAAACTGATTTTAGAATTTAGAAGCAGGTAAAAAGTATTTTTCACCCACCCGGTTCACGTCTTCTTCACTAGTAATCCCTCGCGGTGATCTATGAGATCCAAGAAGCAAAGGATTTGACATCTTTAAAGGATTGATCAAAGGAACTTCAACTGGTAATCGAGGATCCATAAATGATGTCGTTTTGCTTAAGTGGTCAATGAAGAAAAGCTAAAAATAAGAGCAATACTAGTTAAAAGAACACTAGCAAACATGAACTTTTCCTTCAAGAAAGAATATTAATGCAAAAGTTATTAATACAAGAAACCTCCAACTACCTTTCCAGTTCTGTCATATTTTGCTTCCCATCCTTCTGGCAATTCTCTTTCATTATCAGCAAAATCATTAACTAAAACCACAAGATCACGATTATGTTGGTATCGCGTAAAAGCACTTGGATCTCTTCTAATTCTCGATATCATGTGACGAAGAGAAGTGCTGCGCTCGTACAATGCACAAGCATCCTTATAACATTAAAAAAAAATGAAAATTATACTCCTAAACTATTGATCTTATTTTCACATTCAACAAAAGTTATTTATATAAGATTACTTACGTCATTCATATGGAGTACGCTAAAGAAATCTGGTCGTGTTAAAAATTTAACAGCAGGTAAATGCATTAGCATCTCCAAGCGTTCACTTGCGACTAAAGATGATGTTGATGTACTGATAGGAGCGGAAGTGGTAGATGTTGTTATAGTTGTTGAAGCCGCGGTGGAATATGATAAAGGAGGTAGGGTGGATGCTTGAGTAGTTGCTGTTGCTGTAGCTGTAGAAGCTGTTGTTATTGTTGGAACTGGACTAGTATTACTTGATGAAGCAGCAGACGTGGGTGATGAAATCTCTGCATAAAAATAAGCAAAAGTTATGTTAAATAATATAAAGCCAATAAGTAATCAAGTACACAAAATCACCAACAATGTGTAAGGATTAATCACTATTTAAAAAAAAAAAATTTTTAAAAACAAATACACAAAATTTCTTCACGCCACCAAAGTTGTTTGCTCTCTATAGGGGTGTTGTTCGCCCCTGTATGGAAAATGTTTCACACATCTGGGGTAGTTCCACTCATACAGCTCTCCTGGAGAATGTGGAGTATATGGGTTTTCGTCTCATCAACTCTCCTGCTCTTACTAACTCTCTGCAATCTCTTTCTGCCCCTCGAGCTGTTGCGTCACTCTCTCTATACTATCGTTTTTGCAATGGACACTGATCTTCTGAACTCTCTCGTGGCATACCTCTCCTCCATTGAGACGGGCTCGTGCGACTCGTCTTTCTACACAGTCTCATCCTTTCTCTATCCAACTCTGACCCCAAAATTTAACCGCTATGCTCAATCTTACATGTACTCTATGAAAACACACCCCCTTTATGTTTCCCCCAACTTTCATTGACTAGCATACTTTCAAACGTCGTGTATCTAGACATGTTGGTCTCCATCGACCAGGATAGTTTTTTTCCAACACCATTGGAATTTGGTAGGCCTCCGGCCTTTGCCCACCGGAGGGAGGATATATATATACATAAAAAAAAGAAATATTTACTAACCAAAAATATGAAACCTGTAAAACATGTCCAAATGTGTCTATGAAATATAAAACAATTTCGCTGGGTATAAAGTTATCTCAGAGGTTAAAAATTTATCCTTTATCAATAAGTAATATCATAAGTTTCTGTGGTCAGAATTAAAGAACAGGATTCGGGTTCTTATCCACCACCAGTATCCTACAGGAACTTAGTTTAGCTTTGCATGAGGAATGGTATAATAAATCAATATGCCCCATTAAGGACTTATATTTGCTAATTTCCAGAAGAATTCAAGCGGTTATGAATGTGAAATATTTTAACATACCATATTAAGAAATAAATTCATGCATGTACCAAATGATTCGGTGGTTTTGTTCAACCTCTGAGCGCATATATATATATATATATATATATATATATATATATATATATATATATATATATATATATATATATATATATATATATATATATATATATATATATATATATATATATATATATATATATAATATATATATATATATATATATATATATATATATATATATATATATATATATATATATATATATATATATATATATATATATATATATATATATATATATATATATATATATATATATATATATATATATATATATAAATATGGTGAACGATATTTTCAGGTCAAGGAATGAAAAATATGCAACATTCTTACCAGGAGTTGAAATGGAAGAAGCTTCTGAAGTCACAGCTGGTGTAGAAGACGTAGACGAAGACGAAAGCGTTGGCGCGGGAAAGTTTGGTACAGAAGAATCATCTTCAATTTCAGGCCGACGAGAAGTAATTGTTCGACGAATACTTTGATACCTAAATGTACAACAATTAAATTTATGCATGTTGATTAAAATTCTAGAACACAATAATAATAAAAAAAAAATTTTGATATTAACCTCCGATCTAGCTGCTGCCTCTGCAATTTATCAGATGACTGTGTTCTTTGCGATTGAGCACTGCGGTTTCCAGATGGTCTTTGCCACGTGGTAGTCCTATTAACATGATCGATATAGAATATGCGCCCATGACTATCTATTCGAGCTTCCCAATCTTTAAATAAAAACATGAAAATGTTAGAAATTATATATATATATATATATATATATATATATATATATATATATATATATATATATATATATATATATATATATATATATATATATATATATATATATATATATATATATATATATATATATATATATATATATATATATATATATATATATATATATAAGCTTAAAACTAAGAAGGGGTACGGTGCTGATAGTATCCCTCCTATGGTTCTCAAAATCGTGCTTCCAAACTTGCACCCTGCCTTGGTAAACTATTTCGTCTCTGTCTTTCTACATCAGTCTTACCTTCTTCCTGGAAACGTGCGCTCATTCAAACTGTGTCGAAAAAGGGAGCCCCTCCTAACCATTTAACTGCTATCCCATTTCTTTGACCTCCATTCTTTCTAAAGTTTTCGAATCTATCCTTAACAAGAAGATTTGGAAACACTTCAATTCTTCTAATCTTATCTCTGATAGCCAGTATGGCTTTCGTTTGAAACGCTCTACTGGTGATTTTCTTTCCATTCTCTCTGGCTCTTGGTCTTCCGCTCTTCGGCATTTCGGTGAATCTTTCGCTGTCGCGCTACACATATCGAAAGCCTTCGATAGTCTGACACACAGTTTTAATTTCTAAACTCCCCTCCTTCAGAATCTATCTATCCTCTCTGATTTCCTTTCCGGTCGTTCTACAGCAGCTGTTGTAGACGGACATCGTTCATCCTTTATATCTATTAATAGTGGCTTCCTCAGGATTTTCTCCTATCCCCAACACTTTTTCTACTTTCATTAATGATCTACTCTCTATCACTTTCTTTCTTATTCACTACTATGCTGATGACTCCACTCTTCATTACTCCATCCAATTTGAAATATGCCCCTCCCAACAACAGTCATTGAAGCTAGAATGATGGCCTTGGAGCAACTAATCTCTTGATCTTTCTCGTATTTCAAATTTGGGCAGAGAAAACATGGTCGTTTCCAAAGCCTCAAAAACTCATTCCTCCATCTCTCTACTCGACACAATGTTCCATACTATTATATCTTCTTAGGAAACACACAACTCAAACCTTCATCTATCCTTAATACTTCTTCTCTTTCTAAACATGCTTCTAAGAGGTTGGGTTTTCTGAGGCGCCTTAGTAATTTTTTCACTCCATCTCAATTGCTTTCTCTTTATAGGGATGTTGATGCACCTGTATGAAGTACACCTCTCACATCTGGGATAGTTCCACTCATACAGCTCTCCTTGAAAAAGTGGAGTCTAGGGCCTTTCTAGGGAAGAGCTCGTGCGACAAGCCTCTCTACACATTCTCATCCATTCTCTATGAAACTCTCTTACACCAGACTTAACCGCTATGCTCAGTCTTAAATGTACTCTACTGTTAAAGTCTAAACATACTCCCTTTATCTGTTTTCCCAACTTAATTTGACTTGAATACTTTCAACTTCTTTCCAAAATTTTTACATAAATCCTAACAGAGATTTCGAAATATATTTTCTAAGCTACTCTAATACTCCCAGATAAAGCATACTGGTGATCTTTTTTTCTCTACTATCTTACTCAGCATTTCGGTGAATGATCTGGTTTAGCACTAGACAATTACAAAGACTTCTATCGAGTCTGATGAAAAGATTTGATTTTTAAACGTCTTTCTAGATATTTATTCTCACTGATATTCCTTCTGGTCGTTCTATAGCAGAATATTATAGAATGTCATCCATTAGTCTTTTAAATCCATTAATAATAATGCTCCTCAGGATTCTGTTCTATTTTCAACTGTTTCCAACTTTTCATTAATAGTCTACTTTCTTATTTCTTCATCTATTCAATTATACCGATGACTCCAAAGTTCACTAATAGTTTCTGTTTAAAAGGCATGCCACTCAACCACAAATAGCTTTAAGCCAAGGAGTAGTTTGGTTCATTTTCGCATTTCTGGTTGGGGCAGAGAAATCATAATTTTTTTTCAATGCATCTTTTTCGTAAACAGAATTTAAATTTTCTGTCCTTAATATTCTTGCTATTTTGTCATGATCTTTCTTGTAAGAATAGTTTTTCAGAATATATATATATATATATATATATATATATATATATATATATATATATATATATATATATATATATATATATATATATATATATATATATATATATATATATATATATATATATATATATATATATATATATATATATATATATATATATATATATATATATATATATATATATATATATATATATATATATATATATATATATATGGGACCGGGGCTGGATTTGGCCGGGGCCGGGCCGGGGTCACCCAAATTTGGCCGGGCCGGGGCCGGGGCCGGGGTGGCCGGGGTTTCCTAAAATTTGTAAAGAGGTCAAAAAGCACTGAAATTTTAGGTAAGAAAATTAGATATAAGGTTTATTTAATTGTAAGGAAGGAGTAGAATAGCCAACATTCATTAAATTAATGATATGCATTTTCTCTAAAAAAAAATCAGAAAATTACAGTTTTGTATATTAAAGTTTAAAAAAAGTACAAAAATTAAAAAAAAAATTATTTAATTCATAATAGGTAACACGTTTACCTAGGTAAGACCCAAAGGTAAAGTTTGAAAAAATGTAAGATATAAAATTATCAATTTAACCTGTATTTATACATATCATTGTTATTTTATTGCTATGTATCAAACTTGTATCATTTAGCTATTATTTAAAAATTATTATTTTGTTTATACTTTCAGTCAATATGGCTAAAAGATCAGCTTCTGCATATTTGAATACTTTACAATGTTTCAGATAGGCTCGAAATAGCTAATGTAACATATGCAGTCAGAAAATTAGAAGAGAACCTCCGGGTGCTACAATTAAAAAAAATTTCAACCAAATCTTTTTGGAGTATCTAAAATCAAAACACAAAGATAACATTCACTAGCAGAAAAGGAGCGGTCAAAAGAAACAGAAAAGAAAAAATCTTAATTTTCTTATATTTTGTTTGAATTTTTTGTTATTATTTGAATGATTGAGCTGAAATTTTCAAAATATGTGAATTTTTTCACGAAGTTCTGAGTTGATTTCGAGCATTTTTTTGAGTCTATAACGGTTTGAAACTTATTTGGACCCAAAGTTGAAAAAAATGAATAACTGGGTCAAACCACTGGTCCATATGAGCTGAAAATTTAACTGAATACCTTTGCCCCAATTTCTTGCATTGGTGGGAATAGATTTTTAATATCACGTCTAGAAATTTTTTTTTGCAAAAATCGTACCCTTCTGGAGGAAAAAAATTATTTAAAAAAAAAATGCTATACTATTTTTTTTTATTTGTGAATATTGTTTAGAAGAGGAACAGGGCAACAATTTTTATTTAGTGCATTTTTAAATGCCCTTTGTTTGAAGCGAGATATAGCCCCTCAAACTTTGGGAATTTTTGAAATTTGGCCAAAAATGGACCTTTTTGAAGGCTATATCTCAAAACCAACGAATCTCATCGAATAAAGTACATAGAGGAATTTGTAGTCCCACCCCTCCTCTATACACACCAAAAATAGGAAATGTTATAGTTGTATTTTAAAAAAAAAATTTTGTCTGAAAAGGTGGATTTTTTATTCAAAAAATTTTTTTTTTTTCATATTTTGATATATTTTTTCTATAACTCTGGAAACAAAAGTCTATTAGAGGCTTTTGTAGCCCATATAATTTTGAATAAATAGTCCAACTTTCAGCTCATTATAAAAAGTGGTTTGGCACCACCATTCTATTGAAAAAGGGTAAAATTCCACAAAAAAAAAAAATTTTTTAACCGTAATAGACTCGGAAAAACGCTAGAAAGGGACTTTTCTTACCGGTAAAAAATCTATATACACTGAAAGTTTCAGCAGAATCGGCTGAAAATAAAAAAAAGAAATTTTTTTTTTTTGTATATTTGCCATTTTAACCCCGGCCGGCAACCCCGGTTTTCCTGATTTTTAGCCGGGCCGGGGCCGGGGCCGGGCCGGGGTAGTAAAAATGGCCGGGGTTGGCCGGGCCGGGCCCCGGTCGGTTCCTATATATATATATATATATATAGAGATGGAGTGAAGTATCGGTATATTTTTGGGTATCGGTACCAGTGAACTTTTAGGTATCGGTATCGGTGAATTTGAAAATCTTATATCGTTTATATTTGTATCGAAACAGGTATCGGTAATTTGGAAGTCTTGGTATTGGTATCGGTAAAAATTTTGTATCGCTCGATCCCTTATATATAATATATATATATATATATATATATATATATATATATATATATATATATATATATATATATATATATATTATATATATATATAATATATATAAATATATATATATATAATACCTGACAGGAAGAGGTTCTTCACCAGGTTGAATTTCAACCCTTTGGAACTTGATAGTGCGTTCAGGAATAGAAGGTAATCGAGTTGTTCTACTATGGCGCTCAACACTTAAACCGTCCTTCTATATGAGAAGAGAATTTGGTTTAAAGTTTTATCTATTTCTACTTTATTATGCATAAAAATGAATAAAGCAATATCATGTTTCAACGTATAGAAGACATTAATATATCAAATAAAAGTGAAAATAGATCAAAGTTTACTTAATTAGCGTTAAAAGTTTGATAACATTATTTATTACCTTACTGCAAGTGCCTGATCTCCATGCAGTTTGTGAAACAGATTGTTGTAAGCTTTGAGAAGATGTCACTGGAGGGGGGAATGGAGGAACAGGAGGAATAGGTCGACTCAATCGATTATGAGGTCGTGGTGGAGGAGTAGGCGGCAATACAAGGCTTTCTTCCTCGTCTTCACATTCTTTTATGGTGTTTTCTCTTAAATTTAAACTATAACCTGCAGGAAGAATATGAAAAAGACTATTAAACAGGATTCCTATATTTATTTTGTTCTTGAAGTATTTGAAATTTAGTTACAGAACACGAAAGTTACAATAATCAATTTCAAATCGACTTACGATTAATGTTTACAAAGAAAAAATAAAATGTGTGAAGCCCTCAAATACTCAGACTGGTAATATTTACAAATTTCATTAAATACTATATTGCTGAATAATTTGCTCAAATCCTGACAAATTAGTTCCTTCTATCATGGTCTTGTACGAACAGCTTACTTTTCTCCATAAAATTTACATATTATTATTTAACTCTAAATAGTATGCCTTCTAAGAAATCTCCTTTCCATTGAAAACATACCCATTTTCTCAATCTCCTCTCTTAACTTGCTTGGTAAACAGTAGATTATTTTTGTAGTTCTATGCTGTATTCACTCAAGCATTTTAATGTGATTTACTAAGTTCAAAACTTCTGCACAGTACTAAAAAAATGGTATAAAATAACTATTATACGGTTTGACTCATCAATCTTGTTAGCAACATTATGGTCTAAAAGTTTTTTAGATCTATATCTAAATTCGAGAGCGTATTCTGACTTTCAAATTGGTACTAATAACCACACTCAAATCCTTTTTCAACCAATCCAGCCATTCCCTATTTGTCAAATCTTAAAACTTTAATTATGACCATTTTTTGACATACCAATTTAAAGTACTTTAAACATTTTGCTACTGAAATTCGCTTGCCACTAATCAACCCAACAAAATAGTTTACTCAAGTGAGGATAAGAATGACTATAACGAAATTTTCATCAGAGCTAATTTAGTGTAATCGGAAAACTAAGAAATCCTACTTTAAATTCTCTCAAAATCAATTACACATATTAAGTAGTGCAGCAACAGAGAGCAATGAAGAACACAACTTTTATCAACTCCGGTGTTGATTTATGAACATTAGGCACTATACAGTCTTCTGTTACCCACCCAGCATTTTTTTCACTTTACCCAAACCATATTGGGATAACTTTTGCATTATTCTAGCATGTAGTACTTTAACAAATACCTTCCAAAAATCTAAATTAATTGATCCTTTTTCCGTCAATATAACCCTAAAATTTTCCGTAAATTCTACATCTTCATATATATATATATATATATATATATATATATATATATATATATATATATATATATATATATATATATATATATATATATATATATATATATATATATATATATATATATATTAAATCTTTCAAATTTAGATACTTAAAACCCACTAAAATTTTCGGATTTAAATTTTATTTAATAATTTTAATTAACTAGATAATATACTCTTAAAACGCTTTGTGTCAGATGGAATTTGTTAATTATTTAATCTTACCAAAACCATGTTTACTGTTGTTGTGACGTTTTCCATATTTTAAGTGTTGAAAATTTTTCACTTGTAATATACTTAAAATGAACAACAAAAGAGAATGAATGATAATTACCAAGTGATGGTTTTAACTTGACACCAATTTCTGATTGATCTACTTTAATCTGTTCATTTTCCGTTAACTTGTCCAAATTTGGAGGACGAGTTTGTTTTCCAGATTGAAGGACTTGAGTTTTAAATTCGGATGTTTCCAATTCTGTCTGAGGTGAACTGGCTGAAGATTCTGGCAACTGAGCAGGATTTCCATCTTTGTGCAAAACTTCATTTGAACAATTTTCAGGGCTACAATAACGAATGAGAAAAAGACTTAAATAAACATATTTTACAACCTATAATCAGGTCATTCATCCAAGATACCAAACTGTCAAACCAACCTTTTTTCTTCTTCAGAAGATTGCGCTGATATTGAAGGTCTTTGAGCAGCAGCATTATTTGGTGGAGGCCATTCCCATGAAGTTGTTTTAGCAACGTGATCTATGAAGAAAATTCTTCCTTGACTATCTTTCCTTGCTTCTACATCTAATAATAATAATAATAATAATAATAATAATAATAATAATAATAATAATAATGATAATAATAATAATAATAATAATAATAATAATAATAATATAATAATAATATATAATATAATAATAAATAAATAAATATATATATATATATATATATATATATAAATATAATAAATAAATATATATATATATATATATATATATATATATATATATATATATATATATATATATATATATATATATATATATATATATATATATATAATATATATATATATATATATATATATATATAAGCACCCAAAAAAAAATTACAAATCTTGCTTACATTAAAATTTTACCAAAAAGGTGTTTTAATTAAACAATTTCTTATTTATTTATTTACAAATTTTAAAACCGAACATTAACAACTCGAGTCATAGAATAGAAGACTGATACATTTCCAGTAAAGGTAAATTGGTAGTTTTACCGTAGGATAATAATATAACGAAAAAAGGTAAAAAAAAAAGTTAGAGCTGACATCATTTTCTACAAGCTGATAGAAAGGGAGTGAAGAGAAGAAACAAGAAAAACAATTTATATTTTTACAAAGATTGACAAGAGAACTAACACCATAAGGTAAAAAATTCAGAAGATTCCAAATTAGAAACATGAGAGCAAATATAGCGATGCGCCTAGATGTGCAATAAATTTTTTAACTTAATAGAGTTGAGGTTTGCCCTTTTAAACTTCAAAAACCAGAGTTTTAATTAAAAATAAGAAGAAAAAAAGTTATGTTCAACAATGTGAAAATTAGAATATAAAGAGCGAATGTATCAGAAATTAATAAAGAAAAAAGACCGTGAATCAGAACAAGTCAGCAATTACGCGTGGTCACCAACTCTCAGGTGATGGTAGGGGGGGAGTGGTGGATGAAGTGCTATATGTGGAAGTCATCCTTCTTCGAATCTCCGAGGCTATGTTTCTTTGAGCTATAATTTTTAAAAAATTGCAAAAAGAGTGCGTAAATGTGTAACAATATATGTGGTGTGTGAAAACTTTGTGCTTACTGGATAAATCAATAGATACTGGTGTGTATGAAGAATGTGGCACGAAATATATATATATATATATATATATATATATATATATATATATATATATATATATATATATATATATATATATATATATATATATATATATATATATATATATATATATATATATATATATATATATATATATATATTCAGTAATTCACATAATAATTAATCTTAATTCTCATATTATTCCTAATTGTTCATTCTTTACAATTTGCTCCCTCACTCACGTTTTATAGTTCATATGTTCATTTATTATATGTATTTCTATATGTTATTTTTTTGTTTATATATATATATATATATATATATATATATATATATATATATATATATATAAATATATATATATATATATATATATATATATATATATATATATATATATATATATATATATATATATATATATATATATATATAGTAGGTCCATTTTGACTTTTGTAACTTTATTATGGCATTTAATAATTTCAGACAAATCATGATGATGGCCAAGAAGGCCGAAACGTTATTTTATAATTTTATCTTAATAAAATCACTATAATATCTGAATTTTATATTATTAATAAGCAGAATCTTAAATTTCATCATTTTTTCATCTATAAAATGTTCTGTGCTTCTCTTTGCAATTCTCTTCATCATTAAAATTAAGCTCAAGAGGAGCAATAATATCTTAAACATCAATATATATATATATATATATATATATATATATATATATATATATATATATTATATATATATATATATATATATATATATATATATATATATATATATATATATATATATATATGAACAGAAATGTTAATAGATTTTTAAAAAGCACTTACTGGCAGGTAAAGGGTCATCAAATGCAACTTCTACTTTAGGGTAGCGTTTAAGCCATTCTTTCAATGAAGGTTGTCTACTGAGTTTAGGATGAGAATTACCCAATGAGCGATCTTTATCACATTTTTCTTCTTTTAAGTCCTTTTCTCTTCTATCACTAGTTGTACGCTCCGGCGGTTGTGGCTTTGCGTGGTGCGTGGGGGTGGGAGGACAAACTAAAGCTTTTAAAAGCTTATGATGTGGTTTATGAGGAGGAACTGCTGGGGGTATTTCTTCGCTATTATCAGGGGTTCGGGGTATTCCGCAGTTATTTTTATTTGACATTTCATTTTGTGATGATTCACATGAAGGCGAACTTAATTTTGTACTTGAGGAATCTTCTTGGTCAGCTGAAGATCTTGAGGTGGCATCAACAGCTATAGCAGAAGCCCATTCTTCTTCAGTTTCATTTGAAGGACTTGCAAAGACAGAGCTCGAACTGGAACTTTCCACACTATTAACCATGCAAACTGACTCAGAACCACTACTTCTTCCTTCTCTCCCTTCAGACCCCCCTGGAGCATTAGTTGGAGAAATTAAATCAGATGATGACTGCAAATTTTTAATATCACTGTTCAAATTAAAACATTTCGATGGCGGTGACAAAGATGCAGTCTCAACTGCAATAAAATTCTTTTTAACATCTTTAGTAATAGTTTCATCTTTCAAACTCCCTACATTGCAACTAGTACTATTCAATAAGCAACATTTTTCATTTAATTCGTTTTCTTTATTAAGGGGTAAACATAAATTATTTGCACAGAAATTGTGAAGTTTAACATTACTCGAACATTGAGGACTAGATATTAATTCTGACACTTTATTTTGAGACTCTTTAACATCTTTAGAACAAGACTGTCTACCAAATATACTTGAGGCACAAGATGAATGACTAGATACTTCTCCTTCGTTTTCTAAATTTTCACTAGCTGCAGCAATGGCTTTCAGATCACAATGACAAGTTTCTGAAATGGCTTCTTGAAGACTAGAATCTTGTTCGGGTGTGGCTAACGGAGCAACGCAAACATCAGTAGGATCTTTTCCTGAAACAAAATCTAATGATCCTGAATCATCTTTAACTTTGTAAGTCCTATCATTAGCCTGCAGACATACAGATG
>SEYY01007715.1:107500-110227 GCA_009176605.1 Armadillidium nasatum
TCAACTCTCCTAGCTCTTACTAACTCTCTTCAATCTCTTTCTGCCCGTCGAATTGTTGCGTCACTCTCTCTTTACTATCGCTATTACAACGGACACTGCTCTTCTGAACTCTCTCGTCGCATACCTCCTCCATTGAGAAGAGCTCGTGCGACACGCCTTTCTACACAGTCTCATTTTTTCTCTGTCCAACTCTCCGACCCCAGACTTAACCGCTATGCTCAATCTTACATATACTCTACTGGTAAAGTCTGGAACACACTCCCTTCATCTGTTTTCCCAACTTCCTTTGACTTGCATACTTTCAAACGTCGTGTATCTGGACACGTCGGCCTCCATCGACCATGATTATAGATCTTTCCCAACTCCAGGTGGAATTTGGTAGGCCTCTGGCCTTTGCCCACCGGAGGAGATATAAAATAAAATATATATATATATATAAATATATATATATATATATATATATATATATATATATATATATATATATATAATATATATATATATATATATAGGGACCGACCGGGCTGGAATTTGGCCGGGCCGGGGCCGGGTTCTGCCGGGGTTGCCTAAAATTTGTAAGAGGTCAAATGCACTGAAAATTTACTTAAAAAAATTAGATATATAAACTTAATTGAGGTTTATTTAATTTAGGAAAGGCGTAGAATAGCCAAACTTCACTTAAATTAATGATTATAAGGATTTTCTACGAAAAAATTCAGAAAAATACAGATTTTGTATAACAAAAAGTAAAAAAAAATTTTTTTTTTTTGTTTTTGATTCATAATTGTGATTCAACACCTTTTTCTACGTAAGACCCTAATGTAAAGTTTGAAAAAATGTAAGATATAAAATTATCAATATAACCTGTATTTATACATATCATTGTATTTTGCTATGTATCAAACTTGTATCAATTAGCTACATTATTTCAAAATAATTTTTTTTTTTTACTTCAGTCAACATAGTTAAAAGATAAGCTTCAGCAGTATGCTCATGATCCAGCCGGTGAACTCGCCTACAACTCATTTCTATCCAGAACAACCTTTGCCAGTTGGTGCAATCCCTACTATTATCCCTTCCGTCTTGGTGATGAATCCAACATACTTGATCTTTTCCTTACTTCTTATCCTTCTCCTTATACTGTTAAACTCTTTCCTTCTCTGGGTTCATTCGATCACCTTCTTATATCGGTATCTTGTTCTGTCTCTTCAAGTCTTCCGCAGGAACGGCCTTCGTCTTCAGCGAGGAACGTTTCTGGTATTTCGGTGCCACTAAACTGGTCTGACTTTCGGTTGTAATTCTTTGATTTCCCGTGGAATGATTATTGCTTTCGTGGGAGGGTTCCCTCGGATGTGCTGAGCGTATAACATAGGTGATTCTCTCTGACATGGAGGGGTATATTCAATTTTCTTTCCCTTCTACTAAACCAAATAAACTTTGTTTACCTCTGCTTGTTCTCGCCCCATCCGCCGTAGGGACGCTGCCTTCTGAGATTACCGTCGTCTTCAAACTCCTGAAACTCATTCAATTTACATTTCATCCCGGAATCGTACAAAATCTATTATTCAGACACAAAAACTCTTTTCTCCGCCGCAAATGCAGTATCTTTTCTGGATCCTCTTCCTCTCGCCCTTTCTAGCATTTTGCAAAAAATGTTAATTCTAACTTTGCTTCTTCCTCTTTCCTTCCTCTAGTTTATTCTGACGGCACAACTGACATTTTACCTTCTACTAAAGCTGAACTCTTCGCTCATACTTTTGCCTCTAATTCTACCTTAGACAGATTCCGGAGCTATTCCTCCTTCAACCCCCTCCAACTCATTTATGCCTAACATTGTAATTTCTGCTATCTCTGAGCTTTTAACACTAAGAAGGCGTATACTCCTGATGGTATTCCATCTGTGGCTCTCAAAAATTGTGCATCCGAGCTTGCACCCTGCCTTGGTAAACTATTTACTCTTTGCCTTTCTACTTTGACCTTCCCTTCTTGCTGGAATTGTGCGCTCATTTAGCCTGTGCCGAAGAAGAGGGACCCCTCTGAACCCTCTAACTACCGTCCTATTTCTTTGACCTCCATTCTTTCTAAGTTTTCGAATCTATCCTTAACAAGAAAATTTGGAAACACCTTAATTCTTCTAATCTTATCTCTGATCGCCAGTATGGCTTTCGTAAAGAACGTTCTACTGGTAATCTTCTTTCCCTACTTTCTGACTCTTGGTCCTCCGCTCTTCGGGGTTTCGGTGAATCTTTCGATGTGGCGCTATATATATCGAATCCTTTGATACAGTCTGGCACAAAGCTTTGATTTACAAACTTCCCTTCTTTCGGAATCTATCCTTCTCTGTAACCTTTTCTCTAATTTCCTTTCCGGTCGTTCTATAGCAGCTGTTGTAGACGGCCACCGTTCTTCCTATAAATCTATAAATAGTGGTGTTCCTCAAGGATCTGTTGTATCTCCAACTCTTTTTCTAATTTTTAATAAGGATCTTCTCTCTATTACTTCGTCTCCTATACACTCCTATGCCGATGACTCCACCTTTCATTACTCCTTTCAATTTGAAAGACGTCCCTCCCAACAACAGTTGATAGAATCAAGAAGGATGGCCTTGAGTCAACTGACCTCTGACCTTTTCGTATTTCAAAGTGGGAGAGGAGAAAGCATAATCGCTTTCAATGCCTCAAAAACTCAATTTCCTCCATCTTTCTGCTCGACACAATCTTCCACATA
>SEYY01007716.1:7500-12500 GCA_009176605.1 Armadillidium nasatum
GTGAGCACAGACGCGGGCTTTAAAGAAATTGATATTAAATTCGGCAGGAAATACAGAAGATGGGAGAGAATTCCACAGAACAGATGTGGCAGGAAAGAAGGAGGTACCACAGCGGACAAGCCTGGAGTTGCCTATGTCCACGCAAAATTGATGTGCAGACAATGCACCCCTTGTGCTACGAGGACGACGTAAAGGTGGAGGTATACGGGTGGATAGTTACCTCGAGCATTTGCCGCTGTAGTACCTATAGAAAAGAGATAAGGCACCAACGTCACGTCGCAAAGATAAAGAGTCAATTTTTAATTTCATTAAAAATAATATAATAATAATGATAATAATAATAAAAATAATAATAATAAAAATTAAAATAATAATAATAATAATAATAATAATAATAATAATAATAATAATAATAATAATAATAATAATAACAAAAATAATACTAATAATAATAACAATAATAATTAATAATAATAATAATAATAATAATAATAAATAATAATAATAAAAGTAAAAAGAAAAAGAAAATTTAAACTGAGGGAATAGGGGGAGAGAAATTAAAAAATTTAGTTTAAAATTCTTTCTTCTCTGTCCATATATATATATATATATATATTATATATATATATATATATATATATATATATATATATATATATATATATATATATATATATATATATATATATATATATATATATATTTTTTTTTTTATTTCTCCTCTGGTGGGCAAAGGCCAGAGGCCTACCATTGTTCCACCAGAGTTTGGAGGAAAGTCGGAAACATGGTCAAATTAAAGGCCGACATGACCTGATACACGGCGTTTAAAGGTGTTAAGTCATAGGTAGTTGGGAAAATAGATGAAGGAAGTGTGTTCAGACTTTACCAGTAGAGTAAATGTAAGATTGAGCATAGAGGTTAAGTCTGGGGTCAGAGAGTTGGACAGAGAAGGATGAGACTGTGTAGAAAGACGAGTCGCACGAGCCCTTCTTAATGGAGGAGGTATGCGACGAGAGAGTTCAGAAGAGCAGTGTCCATTGTAATAGCGATAGTAGAGAGAGAGTGACGCAACATTTCGACGGGCAGAAAGAGATTGGAGAGAATTAGTGAGAGCAGGAGAATTGATAAGGCGAAAAGCTCTAGACTCCACCTTTTCCAGGAGAGCTGTGTGTGTGGAACCACCCCAGATGTGTGACGCATACTCCATACAGGGGCGAACAACACCCCTATACAGAGCAAGCAACTGGGGTGGTGTGAAGAAATACTGAAGGCACCTCAGAACACCCAACCTCTTAGAAGCTTGTTTAGAAAGAGAGTAATTTGATCTTTCCAAGAAAGATCACGAGAAAAAGAAACACCTAGAATATTGAGGAGAGATGAAGGTTTGAGTTGCGTGTTTTTGAAGAAGATTTTATAGTTGTGTGGAAGATTGTGTCGAGTAGAGAGATGGAGGAATAGAGTTTTTGAGGCATTGAAAACGACCATGTTTTCTTTGCCCCAATTGGAAATGAGAGATAGATCAGAGGTTAGTTGCTCCAAGGCCACCCTCCTGGCCTCTATTAACTGTTGCTGGGTCTTTCAAAATGAAAAGAGTAATGAAGGGTGGAGTCATCAGCATAGGAGTGGATAGGAGATGAAGTAATAGAGAGAAGGTCATTAATGAAAAACAGAAAAAGTGTTGGGGATAGGACAGATCCTTGAGGAACACCACTATTAATAGATTTATAGGATGAACGGTGGCCGTCTACAACAGCTGCTATAGAACGACCGAAAGGAAATCAGAGAGAAGGTCACAGAGAGAAGGATAGATTCCGAAAGAGGGAAGTTTGGAAATCAAAGCTTTGTGCCAGACTCTATCGAAAGCTTTCGATATGTCCAGCGCTACAGCAAAAGATTCACCGAAATGCCGAATAGCGGAGGACCAAGAGTCAGAGAGAAGGGAAAGAAGATCACCAGTAGAGCGTTTCTTTCGAAAGCCATACTGGCGATCTGAGATAGATTAGAAGAATTGAGATGTTTTCCAAATCTTCCTGTTAAGGATAGATTCGAAAACTTTAGAAAGAACGGAGGTTAAAGAAATAGGACGATAGTTAGAGGGCTGAGAGGGGTCCCCCTTCTTCGGCACAGGTTGAATGAGCGCACGTTTCCAGCAAGAAGGGAAGGTTGAAGTAGAAAGACATAGACGAAATAGTTTACCAAGGCAGGGTGCAAGCTCGGAAGCACAAGTTTTGAGAACCACAGGAGGGATCATCAGGACCGTAAGCCTTCTTGTGTTAAGCTCAGAGAGAGCAGAAGTGACGTCTTTAGAAGAAATTACAATTTTAGGCATAAATGAGTTAGAGGGGGTTGAAGGAGTAGGAACAGCTCCGGAATCGTCTAAGGTTGAATTTAAGGCAAAAGTTTGAGCAAAGAGTTCAGCTTTAGAGGAAGAAAAACGGCAGTTGTACCGCAGAAGATACTAGAGAGGGAAAGAGGAAGAAGCAAAGTTAGAGTTGACATTTTTGCAAAATGCCAGAAAGGCGAGAGGAAGAGGAGCCAGAAAGATTATTGCATTTGCGACGGAGAAAGAGTTTTTAGTATCTCGAAGAATAGATTTGCACGATATATATATATATATATATATATATATATATATAATATATATATATATATATATATATATATATATATATATATATATATATATATATATATATATATATATATATATATGTGTGTGTGTGTGTGTGTGTGTGTGTGTTTTTTTTTTGTGAGCATGGAAGTTTGTGTGAGTGTGGGTGTGGGTGGTGTGGGTGGGTGTGGTTGTGAGTCTGCGTGTGCGTGTGCGTGTGCGTGTGCGTGTGCGTGTGCGTGGGTGTGGTTGTGAGTCTGCGTGTGCGTGTGCGTGTGCGTGTGCGTGTGCGTGTGCGTGTGCGTGTGCGTGCTTGTATGTAACTGTGGATGAATTTATTAATATTCATTCTTTTTAGTAGACTGAGGAAAAATGAAGCAAATGCAATTCATGAGAAAATTTTCTACATCAATGGATGTTGAAAAAATGTTACTGAAGTTTTAAATGAAGACTAGACGAAGAGCAATGAGAACATCTCTGAGAAGGAATGAAAGATGATGTAACGTTTTGCATCATTCGTACTTCAGATATCACACCTGCATATCCTTTATGAATGTTTTGATAACTCATTTAGAAGTCTTATATATATTTTTTATAATTCTAAGAAATTTTTCTTTTAACTTTTAATCATACCAGGGTTCCATTTTAATTTCATGCATCCAACTCATCATCTTCTAACACCTTAAAGATTTGGGATTATGATTTTATATCTCTTATCAAAGCCTATACGCTCTCATTTCAATTCTTTGAGGAGAGGAGAAGAGAAGGAGAGGAGGAGGAGAGAGGAGGAGGAGAGGAGGAGAGGAGGAGAGAAGGAGGAGGAAAGAAAATAACAACCACATAAATCAATCTCTTTCAAATCTTTGAATCAATGATCTAAATTACTCATTCCTAATTTAGTGTTTCTAATTCATTTATCTTAGCATTCTTTGGAGTGTCATTTACTTTGAAACAACGAGTTTTCAACACATGAATTAAAGTCTCTAATTCCTTGTTCCTATTTTTGGATTTCTAATTCATTTAATATATTGATAAGATCTTTGCAAGAGAAATTTAATTATCACTTTGCTGATAAGCTTTGCGCAATTTTAACCTCCTACTTCAAGCGATATAATTTATCATGATAAAATAAAGAGCACTGGGAACTGTACAGCTTTTAGTGAGTCAGGTTTTAAAAAGTTCTTTATCAATCTGACACTTCAGATAAATAAAAATACATTTTTATACAATCGAAAGTAAGAAATAATTGTAAATTTTTTTATATTGCTCTTATTCCTTATTCTAATATAAATAGAATATTCTTATATTCTTATTTTTACCTTACATTATACTTCTTACATTTTCTTTTAACATTCCCTCTCTCATTCAGCGGACATCAATTCTGGTCAACAGTTTAAATCTTATATATTATTTAATTTAATTTATTTAAATCTATTATTATTAGTAATTATTACTATTATTATTAGATAAGAAACTTTTCCACAAACGTAAGAAGAATTTGCTTTTTGAAATGTCACCTGGTTTGATCATAATAAAAGGTTATTGTTAGCAAAGTAGAATTAAGAATAGTAATTATAGTAATAATAATAATGAAAATAATAATAATAATAATAATAATAATAATAATAATAATGATAATAATAATATGGCAATAATAATAATAATCATAATAATAAGTATAATAGTAATTATAATAATAATAATCTGCAGCAATAATAATAATAATAGTAATAAAAAATAACTAATAATAATAATAATGATAATAATAATAAATAATAAATAATAATAATAATAATAATAATGGTAATAATAAAATGACTAATAATAATAATAATAATAATAATAATAATAATAATAATAATAATAATAATAATTTTAATTAATTTTTTTTTTTTTTTTATTTTGCTATTATTATTTATTATTTTATTGTTATTATCAATTATAATTATTATTATCATTATTATTATTTTTATTATAATAATAATAATATTATTATTATTATTATTATTATTATTATTTATATTATTCTTATTGTTATTATTATAATATTATTATTGTTATTATTATTATTATTATTATTATTATTATTATTATTATTATTATTATCCTTTTATTATAATTCTTCCTTTTATTATTATTATTATGACATTTTATAATGATTTATATTTTTACAGGCATTATAAATATTATTTTAACTTTACTGACAAGCATTTCGATTTATCTAAATTTGAAAGAATCAAAGAAATTCTCTATCTCAAATAATTTTTTTTTTTTATCATAACAAATTTTTATTCTGTTCTTGACAAAATAATATTTTTAATCCGACTAAAGACTGAAATGAACTGTTATGAGTGAATGTTTAAAAAAAAAAAAAAAAAAAATGAAATTA
>SEYY01007716.1:17500-19758 GCA_009176605.1 Armadillidium nasatum
TATATATATATATATATATATATATATATATATAAACATAGCCCCTAATCCACTCCTTCCCCTATCACAACTTGGGAGTTGGTAGCCTCCCGTGATGGGGTTGGTGCCACCAAGACCTTGAAGCCGACTTGCACTGGTGCACGGTCTTCTTTTTTCATTAACTTCTGCAACATTCGAGGCCTCTTTTCTAATTTCCCCCATGTCGAACACTACCTCTCTTCTTCTAAACCTCATCCCTTGTTACTAACTGAAACCCAGATTTCTGAGTGCTCTGACAATAAACCATACTCTGTTTCCTCCTACTGTCTCTATCCTCAATTTTCAGCCAAAGTCGGATGTTGTGCATATGTGCTCAATGATATTGTCTGTTCCAGTGTCTCTAATTTGGAGTCTTCTGAATTCTCTACTTTATGGTTTAAACTTTCCTGCAACTCTACAACTAAATTCATTTGTAATGTCTATTTATCTCCTAATTCTACCGACTACAAAATATGCTTCGACTATTTAAACTCCAAAATAGAGCACATTCTGTCTTCTCCTTTTCTTCGAAATCATCATTTTAAGTGATTTCAATGTTCACCACCGTCAATGGCTTTCATCTAGTTCTCATATTCCAGCTGGTGAACTCCCCTACCAATTTTCTATCCAGAACAATCTTGAGCAGTTGGTGCATCTCCCTACCCGCATCCATGATCGCCTTGGTGATGAACCCAACATTCTTGATATTTTCCTAACTTCTTATCCTTCCCTTATTCTGTTAAACTCTTTCCTCCTCTGGGTTCATCCGATCATCTTGTTACCTCTCTATCTTGTTCTGTCTCATCAAGTTTTCCGCATGAACGGCCTCCGCCTTCGGAGAGGAGACGTTTCTGGAATTTCGGTGCTCCTTACTGGTCTAATTTGGGGTTGTACTTTTCTGATTTCCCATTGAATGATCGCTGTTTCCATTGGAGGGGTCCCTCGGAATGTGAAAAGGGCATAACCGAGGTGATTCTCTCTGGCATGGAGGCGTACATTCCATTTTCTTTCCCTTCTACTAAACCTAATAAACCTTGGTTTAATCTGCTTGCTCTCTGGCTATCCGCCACAGGGACGCTGCCTTCAGGGATTACCATCGTCTTCAAACTCCAGAAACTCATGCAAATTATATTTCATCCTGGAATCGTGCAAAATCTATTCTCCGCAACACTAAAAACTCATTTCTCCGCAGAAAATGCAATAATCTTTCTTGTTCGTTTTATTCACTCCCTTCTCTCATTTTTCAAAAAATGTCAACTCTAACTTTGCTTCTTCCTCTTTTCCACCTTAGTATCTTCAGACGGTACAACTGCCGTTTTGCCTTCCTCTAAAGCTGAACTCTTTGCTCAAACTTTTGCCTCTAATTCAACCTTAAACGATTCCAGAGCTGTTCCTACTCCTTCAGCCCCTACAACTCATTCATGTCTAAAATTGTAATTTCTTCTAAAGACGTCATTTCTGCTCTCTCTCTTAGCTTAACACTAAGAAGGCAGACGGTCCTGATGGTATTCCTCCTACGGTTCTCAAAATTTGTGTTTCCGAGCCTGCACCCAGTCTTGGTAAACTGTTTCGTCTCTGTCTTTCTACTTCAACCTTCCCTTCTTGCTGGAAACGTGCGCTCATTCAGCCTGTGCCGAAGAAGGGGGACCCCTCTCAACCCTCTTACTATCGACCTATTTCTTTAACCTCCGTTCTTTCTAAAGTTTTCGAACCTATCCTTAACAGAAAGATTTGGAAACATCTCAATTCTTCTAATCTTATCTCTGATCGTCAGTATGACTTTCCTAAGAAACGCTCTACTGGTGATTTTCTTTTTCTTCTGTCTGACTCTTGGTCTTCCGCTCTTCGGCATTTCGGTGAATCTTTTGCTGTCGCGCTGGACATATCGAAGCTTTCAATTGAGTTTGGCACAAAGCTTTGATTTCTAAACTTCCCTCTTTCGGTATCTATCCTTCTCTCTGTAACCTCTCTGATTTACTTTCTGATCGTTCTATAGCAGCTGTTGTGGACGGCCACCTTTCAGCCTTTAAATCTATAAATAGTGGTGTTCCTCAAGGTTCTGTCTTTGTCTTTTTTCTTTTTTCATTAATAACCTTCTATCTGTTACTTCATCTCTTATCCACTAATATGCCGATGACTCCAACCTGCATTATTCCTTTCAATTTGAAAGACGCCTCTCCCAATAGCAGTTAATAGATGTAAGGAAGGGAGCCTTGGAGCAACTGACCTCTGATCTTTCT
>SEYY01007717.1:5000-7500 GCA_009176605.1 Armadillidium nasatum
TTAGTATCATCAAACTGTTGGAGAGTTAGGGGATGAAAATCATAAATAAATTTATCAACAGGTTAGCATGAGAGTCTGAATCACACAAATAGAAATTTTGACACCAAATTAAAAACACGAGAACAGATAAGATCTTTGGGCACATACTCTCAACATTCGTCTCTGGACGAAAATCGCAGACAGAGACAATAACAGGCAGTAGGGTAGCGCTGCCGAAAGAGAGCCCAATCTGAGGTTTTGTCAATCATATGAGATGAGGTCTAGAAGAAGAGATGTAGTGTTCGACAAATTGGAAATTAGAATAAAAAATACGAATATCTCATAAATTAATGAAAACCATTGAACAAAGTAAGCTGACTACGAAGTCTTAGTGGCAAGGTACCTTCACCAGGTGTTTATATATATATATATATATATATATATATATATATATATATATATATATATATATATATATATATATATATATATATATATATATATATATATATAATATAAAAACTAGTAAAAATAACTGATGGCAACAGAAAAAATAGCTTAGAATTTGAACGAAAGCCAGATTGTCCATATCTGTTAATTACAATATACATGCGAAAGTTTCGAAGAATTAAAAAACTAATTAAAACTTGCACAATTATTTATTGTAAGCACATGCACGAAATTTCATATGATTTCAATTTTAATTTCAAATTAAATTAGCACCTTTGCCAGACGAATATTGGATTATGTTAGATTAGTCTAAATTAATTTAGGTTACTTAGAAGAGGAAGTTGAGCTTGGTTAGACAATTTAGGTGAGTTTACGTTTTAATTAACTCTTGTGATTGTATAAGGTAGACCAATACTGAAAAATCATTCTTATTGTTATTTATAATTATGATGATTATTATTATTATTATTAATTATTATTTCGAATATGATTTTTATTTGATTATTTTGATTATTTTGATTATTATTATTATTATTATTATTATTATTATTATTATTATTATTATTATTATTATTATTATTATTATTATTATTATTATTATTAATGCTTATAGAATTTATCAGAAATTTATTTCCATTTCCACACTTCTATTCCTACCCTTTTAAATTGTTTGAAAGGCAACTGGAATATCTTAAAATGGCCTCATTTTCATGGCCATTTAATAAACTTTCAAACCATATATATGTATTTATATATATATATATATATATAATATATATATATATATATATATATATATATATATAATATATATAATATATATATATATATAAAGATGAAAGGTAATCAGTAAAGTTTTTAAAAATTAGAACTAAAACATTGTCAAATTAATGGCCGACATACTCCAATACAAACGTCTACAGCAGTTTAGATTTTAAGGAAATAGATGAATTTTAAAATAGGAGAATGTTCCAGATTGCAATGCTTGCGTGAATGATAGATTGATCACTACAATAAAGAGTGATTTAGAGAAAGAGATTGTGTGGAAGGAAGCAATTTAAGAACGCTCCTTAAAGATTGAGATATGTCTCTCAATAATTCAGAATAACAGTTTCAGTTGCATTAACAATAGTATAAGAAAATTGATACAAGAATTAGTAAGACAAGAAGGTCACTAGAATATTGAAAAATGGGTGAACTGATTAGACAAGAAACACTGGACAGCATCTTTACAAAAATTGGTTTTTGGGCGAATCTACTTTTATATGCATGACTTTTTTCATACAGGGACCGACGGAGAACATATACAGGGAAAAATGTACACAAGTTCCTCAGAATCTCAACCCTTACTAGATCCTTCTAAAAAAAAAATTAGAAAAGGGAAACTCAGGCTAATCTTTAAGAACAATAATAATTGCATTGCATGTTTTCGAATAAAAATACTCTATACACTCCAAAAATTGTCCTAACGAATCGTTGGGACAAGTGGCAAAAATGTCACAGTAAATTTTTGAATAGAGAAAAGACATATTAATCATAAGAGAGTTTCTTCACAGATTTATTTTCTAATAAGAAAATAACTGGAAAAAATTTGTTGTGACTTTTTTTTTTAACCATTTGTCCCAACGATTCGTTTGGACAATTTTTTGCAGTGTAATTATACGTGGTAGTCTGCGTTGAATAAAAATTTTAAAAAAATGAGGCAATATTGTCAAACTTCCTCTACTTAAAATTGGCAAACAATAATTATAAATAATAATAAATAATAATAATAATAATAATAATAATAATAATAATAATAATAATAATAATAATATATAATAATAACTCAAGAACTCCAAGTCAAAAAGGAAAATTACAATTTGAATAAATTTAATAGAAAAATTACACAATTTTACGTAACTTTTGCATTTTTAAATAAATTTATATATATTTAGAAAACAATTAAAATTTCAATTAGAAAACAATCAAAATTCCAATTATATTTATAGAAATCTTATATATCAGTAGAGTTAATTTCCCTAATATCTGAAATGCGGTTCCTAATTGCAAAATGAGTTGTGCTTTTAAA
>SEYY01007717.1:12500-20000 GCA_009176605.1 Armadillidium nasatum
TCTTTAACGACCTTCCATCTATTACTTCATCACCTTTCCACTCCTATGCCGATGACCCCATCCTTCATTACTTCTTTAAGTTTGAAAGAGTCTCCTCCCATTAGCAGTTAATTGCACAATCTACCACACAACTTTGATATCTTCTTCGAAAACATGCAACTCAAACTTTCGTTTGCACTTAATATTCTCGGTGTTTCTTTTCCTCGCAATCTTTCTTGGAAAGATCACGTTACTTATCTTTCTAAACAAACTTTTAAGAAGTTAGGTATTCTGAGGCCCCTTCGTAATTTTTCTCGCCATCCCAGTTGCTTGCTTTTTATAAGGGTGTTGTTCGCCTCTGTATAGAGTACGCATCACACAACTCGGGTGGTTCCACTCACACAGCTCTCCTTCAAAAAGTAGAACCTAGGGCTTTTTGTCTTATCAACTCTTCTGCACTCACTAATTCTTTCCAGTCTCTTTCTGCTGACCGTCGAATTGCTGTCACTCACTCTCTGTACTATCGCTACTACAATGGGAATTGCTCTCCTAAACTCACTTCTCATACCTTCTCCATTGAGAAGGACTCGTGTGACACGCCTTTCAACACAGTCTCATCCTTTCTCTATCCAACTCTCTGACTCCAGACTTAACCCCTATGCTCAATCTTTCATGTACTCCCTTTATATATTTTTCAAACTTCCTTTGACTTGCACATCTTCATGCACCGTAATAAAATACGAGTTTGAAATTTGGCAAACGTTTTTGGACTATTGTCTCTTGTCAATCAAGCTATAGTAAAATTTAACAATTTATCGCTTTCTTTAATTGTTTGATATCTTTCCTTGGGGTTTAAATCCGTTTTACTTTTTACTTTTTAATATTTAAGCTCTTTACTCTGACTTGATAAGGGACGTTAGTCCGAAACGTTTGCCAAAATTATTTTATTTTACTAATATGTTATTTTAATTTATGTTTATATTATATTATATATATATATATATATATATATATATATATATATATATATATAATATATATATATATATATATATATATATATATATATATATATATATATATATATATATATATATATGGTGAACCATAGGTAATAAAACATGGGGGAAATACAAAGTGCTTACTGGAGAAACGCTTTATTCGTAGATGATCCAAATGGTTGACATTGTTTTCAAAACAGACCTGAATATCTGTCCGCCACTGCTGATCAACACGCATTAGCACGACAGGAGTTAGACTTGTAATGACGTTTTCAATAAGTTCCTCAAGATGATTTATATCTTGAGTCTTGTCCTGATGATACAGGACAAGCTGTTGGGGACAAAGCTGGTTGGAGAGCGGTGGTGATAGGGAATGGGAGGCAAGAGGTGTGAGTTCATGTGTGCGAGGAAAATGTGGCGAACACCATCCCAAGAGAGTGGGAAAGTCGGTTAGGAAAATAATAATAATAATAATAATAATAATAATAATAATAATAATAATAATAATAATAATAATAATAATAATATATAATATATATATATATATATATATATATATATATATATACATATTAAGGAAATGGGTTAAATAATTATTTGCAAAATCAATGTACTGTAAGTACGAAAAAAAAAAAAAATCTAATAAGTGATATCAACGTATAAATATATGAAATAAAGAAATTGAAAAGCATTTTTGCCTACAATATATTATAACTTAGGTTGTTGCACTTAAAATTCAAATAAACGAAGAAACACGACTATTAAAAGATGGGAGTAACGTCACCATTTCAACCTCAGAAGAAGAAAAGCTTTCTAGATTTAAATTAATTGACCAATCACAGATTAAAATTGCTTGAAATCACAAAACTCCGTTATCCAGAAGTTTATAAAGTTGGATTTTATTACTTATTACATTTATACTTTGGTAATATAGAAAAACTTCTTGCATTTGGGAGGGAAACGATCATCAATTTCGTAGCTCAAAAAAGGGTACTAGAGTAAGATGACCATATTTTCCTGACCAAAATTCTGGACGCTTCTGAACATTGCCCCCCCCCCTCCAAATACACTGCCCGTAAGGGTTTTAAGGGATGTATAAAGGAGGAATATTTTTAATATAAAGAAGAAATGCGAATGCTGTTTTCGAAAACAAGTCATATGGTTTATTAGTTAAGGACATTCTACAAAAAAAAAAAAAAAAAAAAAAATTTTTTTGCCTTCTGCTCCCATGCGACGCGCCCTATGACTGTTTGGCGCTGTGTCACAGCCTTCTTCTGCTGTCTTGCTGACTGGCTGAATAAATAAATTTTGCCAAATCTAAAATTCGGGACAAATGTCCGTCTCTAAAAAAATCGGGAAGGATGCTCACCTTATATTAGAGGCAACTGTAAAGATTCGCCACCTTTCGGGAAACCAAGTATCCCAACTGCCATTAATTCATATTTCATACAATAGCGAGTTTTATAAGAAAGTATTATTTTTAGTTTAAAAAAATAATAAAAATGAAGAAAGCAAACAGAACGACTCTTCTGAAATTGAATTATTGTAGTATTGATTCATTTTCATATAGTTATGTAGTCAATCTCACTCGTTCCAAAACACCCAAATTTATATTTTATTTTTTTAAAGATTTGTATTGATTTTGACTACTATTTTAGTATTGCAAATATTTATTTATATATATATATTATATATATATATATATATATATATATATATATATATATATATTATATTATATATATATATATATATATATATATATATATATATATATATATATATATATATATATATATATGGTCAGCCTGCACTTCTACATACTTACATATTTCAAAAACTACTGAACCTACGTAAAAAAGGAAAACATTTTTGGAATCTTTGTCGAATTTTGGGTGAGAAAATTATAAAATATTTGAAAATAAATTTTAAAAAAATGATAAACGATAAGCGATGATCTAACAAACCTAATTCGACTTTATTTAACCTGAACGACCGAAGATGGCCGTTGTATACAGGCCTAACTAATGTATTACACCATATATATATATTTAACATCATTTATAAGTTTTCTTAGTCATTAGCGAAATTTAAGTTATTCAAATTTCGGAAAATTTATTTTAAAAAAAAGTGACATTGCCAGACGTATGATTCTTTCCAGCGTTATAAAAAAGTAAAATTTACTTACGTAATAAAATTATTATAAGAATTTATTTTTTTATTTCCCAATTTTTCTTACCTAAAATTCGACAAGGATTCTAAATATATAATCCTTTTTAACGTACGTTCAGTAATTTTTTAAATATTTAAGTATGTAGAAGTGCAGTCTGGCCTATATATATATATATATATATATATATATATATATATATATATATATATATATATATATATATATATATATATATATATATATATATATATATATATATATATATATATATATATATATATATATATATATATATATATATATATATATATATATATATATATATATATATATATATATATATATATATATATATATATATATATATATATATATATATATATATATATATAATATATATATATATATATATATATATATATATATCTATATAATATATAACATTATTCCAGTATATATATATATATATATATATATATATATATATATATATATATATATATTATATATATATATATATATAATATAGTATATATATATATATATATATATATATATATATATATATATATATATATATATATATATATACATATATATATATATATATATATATATATATATATATATATATATATATATATATATATATATATATATATATATATATATATATATATATATATATATATATATATATATATATATATATATATATATATATTCATACATGGAAGGTACATAAAAGAGGATTATATTTTTGGAATCCTTGTCGAATTTCAGGTAGGAAAAATTGGGAAATAAAAAATAAATTCTTATAATAATAAAATTTATATAAGTAAAGTTTACTTATTTTTAACTCTCGCGAGAATCGTACGTCTGGCAATGTCCGTTTTTTTTCAATTTTTTCGAAATTGGAAAAAATGGGAAATACCCCAAATCGTCGACAGGAAAAGTTGTCTATAGTATCATCATCACTCACGGGTCGGGGGGTACGGGGGGCAGAGCCCCCTTTAGACGAAATAACACCAAATTTAAGTTTGTTACGTCATCAGTTGTCGTACAAAAACCATTTTATTTTTTTTAATTTATTTGCAAATATTTTACACTTTTCCTAACTGAAATTCGACGAGGATTCCAAAAATATAATCCTTTTTTACGTACGTTAAGTAGTTTTTTAAATATGTTGCTGGTTTAAACCGAAGTCTGACCATATATATATATATATATATATATATATATATATATATATATATATATATATATATATATATATATATATATATATATATATTATATATATATATATATATATATATATATATATATTATATATTTAATTATTTATTAAATATTTCGAAATGGCAACTACGACAAAGCCTTCAAAACCTTATTTTTTGTATCAGTGTTTGTTAAAACGTTGTGTAAGATAGAGAGGTATGTTATTTTTCAAGTTTCGGACCTTAATTAAGTAGTACACATAGCAATTTATATTTTTTTAAATAATAGGTTACCAGCCCAGTAAAATTGTAATGTAAAAAAGACCCAAATTATCTAGGAAAAAAAAGCAAACTTTATTAAGCTACAAATATTGTAGCATCACGAGCTATCATTGCGAGTGGTTCACTCGCTCAGAGCTCGTGATGGCCTGAAGAGCAGTATTTTGTCTTCCTGGAAAGGCGGCATATGCCCTCGTTGGTGGGGTCCTCTCTCAAAAAAAAACAAAAAAATAAAAAAAGCTAAAAATGTTGTGAAGCGCAAAAACGTAAAAATAGAAACAGAGCTAGTAACTTTACATTTTACAAAATATAATATTGATTCGTGTAAGTCGTAAGGACCCAAGTTTCTTTTTAAAAATGAAATAAACAATTACTATTGTGAAGTTTGAATATTAAAAGTTGAATGGTCTTTTTGTGACGTAGTTTAATCACAGTATAAATTTATAATAGTTTAATGTAATCCTATAAAAATAGTGACTAATAATTCAAAATTATAATTATATTCTTTGTGATAGAAACTAAGTCTTAGAATTGCGGAATAACCCAAGGTAAATTATATAACTTAAATATTATTAATAGGATAACTATAAACATTTGCTTTACTTAAACATAAAGGGAAGTAAACATGTTATGAAATCGTATTGGATATAACCACTGTCTGTATTTAAAGGGGAACCGCACCCTCATATAGAAAGTGGTGTCAAATGTGTCGGAAATTTTATATATATATATATATATATATATATATATATATATATATATATATATATATATATATATATATATATATATATATATATATATATATATATATATATATATATATATATATATAGTATATATATACTATATATATATATAGATAGATAGATAGATAGATAAAGATAGATAGATAGATAGGAGAACCTAATTCGACTATTAACTAGATATTAAAGATTATTATACTTTTCTAGCAGAACCTAATTCGACTTATCATAACCTGAACTAAAAAGAGAATATAAAGAGGCGTAATAAGAACTAAAGTTGCGATATAAAGACAGTGAAAGAAAGGAAACTGAGCTATGAAACGAAACTGAGTTATAAAAAAAGTTATAGGCAGGAAAATAGATAAAAATATCGATAGATAAAATAGATCTCCACCTATATATAGATATAGATATAGATATATAGATATATAGATAGATAGATAGATAGATAGATATATAGAGATATATAGATATATATATATATTATATATTATATATATATATATATATATATTATATATATATATATATATATATATATATATATATATATATATATATATATATATATATATATATATATATATATCGTCTTTGTTTTAAATCAAATTGATGCCATCTAAAAGTAGAATTGCAAATCTGACAATATTAATCTTATATGGGTTTTAGAACGTCTTTAGTTGTCTGTCTGACCTCCTTTCAAGAAATGTGTGATATTTTAATTGTTATAATTGCATACTTCCCCTTTGTCAAGAGTCTCTTGACAATTCAATCTTAATCGTTCTTTTGGCGAGAGAGCGCAATGCACTAATTAAGGTAATTAAAGGATAATATTTTTTAAGCTTAAAATATAGTTCTTTTTCTTTTTCTTTCTTTTTACAAAATAATAATAATAATAATAAAAAATAAAATCATTAAGCCCACCATCAAAATCTCATTCTTGTTTTAATCTGCATTTAAAACAGCTTTCTATCGAGCCGCTCGCCTCAAGAAAGAAAGTAAGAAAGAAAGAAAAAAAAAACAAATGAGAGTTTGCTTCTAATTTGAATAGATTCCCAAGATATTAATTTATTTGCTTTCCACTTGGGGAAAAGTTAATCACTTCTTTTTAAAGGAGAAGATTGAAAGAAGAGATCTTGCATGTTTACTTTCTCTTTATTATCTTGTAGTTTGGAAGAGGTTTTGAATGGAAGCAAATATATTTAAAATGATATGCATGTTTTCCAATCAATAGTAACTTAATGGAATAGAAGATGTGGAAGGAAGAAGAGAGGATGAGAAGATGTGGCGAAACAGAAAGTAGAAGACTTCTTAGGTCAATAAATCTAGCGACATGCTAGTAGTGTAAGAGGTAAAATCAGTAAAAGGAGAATAATAAGGAAAAGAAACTTAAATTGCGAATTGATTGACTGATAATGTCATTAAAGACTTATATGAGAAGATTAAAAACGTTCTAAGAGGTTCAAAAACACATTTCATTTTTTGATAATGATTGGAATTTGTATGCATTTTTTTAGTTATTTTTATAACTCCTCAAAATACACTAAAAGCATTTGAAGACGTTAAAATTTCCATTTTTTAATTAGAGTGCTCAAAATGAAAAAAAAAAACTTTTCTATACGAAGCAGAAATAATATCCTCGTTGTAGTACTGGCACTTTACAAGAGAGTAATATATACTGTGCCAAAAAGTAGTAGTAAGTCGTGACAGTATGTTATCAACAAAGCAAGAATGAAAAGATTCATAAAGGAAGAGACACTTATATTTAGATATTACTTTTAGATAGAACTTGAATTAATTTATGTCTTCCTTTTTCAGCAACTTTATGCATGATGACAATAAGCTTACTTTTTTGCTTCAGATATATTGAATAGCAGAGTCAATTGTTTTAAATCATTGGTGTTGACAGGTAAATACTAACCTAGAGAATATTTGATGGATTCTTATCAGATTCAATCTGATTTTTCCATCCTTAAAATAATGATTATAAATTATAAAAGAAATTATTTAAATACAAAAGAATTAAAAATGTTATAAAATTATAAAATTATAAAAGGTTTTCATTGTCTTGAAATGCGTGATTGATGATATGTGGGGCCTAA
>SEYY01007717.1:35000-50000 GCA_009176605.1 Armadillidium nasatum
AATTGTTCATTAAGTTTAAAGATAAATGACACAGTAGGTTGCGTATATGATGAACAATGGTGGTTTGGAAAGGTAGAAGTGTAAGTGAAACGATGATGTTTACAAACATTTTTATCATCCTTCAGGACCAAGAACTTCATCAAGATGTCAGATTGCGAACGGGTATGGATCCCAAAGAAAAATATTTTAAGAAACTTTCTGGGCTTGAAATTAAAATGTCATTAAAAGCAGAATTACAACATCTCAAACAAAGTTTTCGAAGAAATCTCTCTTCTTCTGAACAATCACAGTTATAGCAAAAAAGTATACTATTATTTTAAGGTATATGTTATATTATATTATAATATTATATAAAATTATATATATATTATTATTATATTATTATATATTATAATTATTATATATATATACACTTATTATATTATAGTCATATGTATACAAATATATTATTATATAATTATTTATAAAGTTGCATGATATATAATTATAATATATATTACTAATATTATATATAATATATATAAAAAAAAAAAAAAAAAAAAAAAAAAATTTAAAAGTTTTTTTTTTTTTTTTTTTTTTTTTTTTTTTTTTTTTAATAGTTTTTTTTTATATTAATTATATAATATATATAATATATATATATATATATATTAGTATATTATTATATATTAGTATATCACAAACTATCTTTAAAATTATTGAGTTTACTTTTTTTCATTCTATTAAAGGTAGGATATAATGAGTACATTTTCTTATGTATATTAAACCCTGTATTTTTAATTATTTTAACTTTTGTTTGTTCCATTATTTATTCTCTTGATTGCCACACACTATTTATATTTGTACTTATGTAATTAGGTCTGATTGTATACACTTACACATAAAACTATATAATTATAGGTTATTTCTATTCAGAGACTAATCAATACTAAATATTTAAAATATATTTTTTATTTTTTGGCATTTTATGATATGAGCTGAGTTAATTTTATCTTATAAAATTCTAAGACAGTACCTATGAAGTAAATATTGAGCAGGTGAAGGAACGATCTAATGGGGTAGTATGTATATAAATTTATGTTGTTCCTTAATATTTCTCAGCATTACCTGTTGCACACACCCACAACCAGAGCACATAATTAAGGTTACAAATTGTTCACCAATTTTCATGAAAAATTGAATATCTTTTGAAATACCATTCCCTGTTTAAATATATTGTTTTATAAATATAAATATACATCAATACAAACGTCATTAATATTATACTAATGATTTATATGGTTCTGATACTATCACACCTTTAGTATTAATCATCACACAAAATTTTATATCGTTCAATTATTCATTTCTTCCTATATAACTTAAAAATGTAATGATATAAAATATTATATATTACTGAGTTCCTCTACCGAAAATGGACAATTTCTTCTCGCAAAAATTTTATGTTTTAAAAAGCAAATCTCATGAATTTTTCTAAGATTAAACAATTAGTGTAATTTCTGCATGATGTGAGACAATATTATTTGTTATTTCTTTCACAACTAATAACTAAAATCATATAACGTTAAAAACGATTTCTAAAAAGGCCATAATAGTCAAACCTGAAATAGGAGGTAAAAAATTGGTGCTTATCCCTAAACTCAAAAAAAATTCTCTTACACTTGAAATTTTGGTATATTAAAAATGACTTTACCAACATGAGTTAGTTGGTGATTTATAGTTACTTAAAAACTGTTAGCCTCTATTAAGTGAAAATTTGGCTCCACCTGGTCTAACATTTTGGCTCACCCTGTTACAACCAGAGTAAATCTACAAAAACGAATGGTGGTTTTGAACTTCCCAGGGATAACATTAACTCCATGCAAAATATAAAAGTTTTCTAAAATTATCGAGCGGCCAACTTTCATTATTTTGGTACGGAAAAAATGGATTGACCCATATATATATATATATATTTATAAATAAATAATATAAATATATTAATATATAATATATATATATATATATATTATTTATATTTTTTTTTTTTTTTTTTTTTTTTTTTTTTTTTTTTTTTTTTTTTTTTTTATATATATATATAGTAATAAAATAAAAATAAAAAAAAGTTATTCAATACATGAAAGTGTGAAAATTAAAAGTAAGAAAAATATAAATAATTTCATATTTCTTTAGACGTATTTATGCAACAGACAATATTGGTATTATTAAAAATATTTTTATTAATAAAAATTAAAAAAAAAAAATAAAGTTTTTTTTTTTTTTTTTTTTTTTTTTTTTTTTTTTTATATATATAAAAAAAAAGTATACGTATATAAAAGCCACACATCACAAAAATATCTGGCAAAATAAGAAGTTAAATCGATTGCTGTTACTCACGAGAAAAAAATGTCGCAATTGTAATCTTAATCATAGGATTGGTATATTCACATATAGATAGAGTTATACAACATATTTAATTTATCTTATATATATATATATTTATAATGTTATTATTCACTTGTAACTTATATATATTATATTACTATATTATATATATTATATATACATATATACATGTATATATATACATATATACTATATATATATATATTACTATATATATATATACTATACTGTAATATAATATTTATATATTTATTAATATTTTTTTTTTTTTTTTTTTTTTTTATTAAATTTCTTTTTTTTAGTGATATATATATATATATTTTTTTTTTATTATTATATGTATATATATAAAAATCGTTATTTATTGAAAGATTTGTATTTATTATTATATTATAATATAATATAATATATTAATTAGTGAATAATTTGTATATATTTCAAATATCATTATTGCTTATCTAACTATAATATCTATTATATCAAATTTTATATACTAATATATTATATAACTATATATATATATTATATATAATATTATATATATATATATCAAATAATATATATTCGTTATATATATATATATATATATATGTATAAATCTATATTATATTATTAGGTATATATTTAAATATAATATTATTATTTTATAATATTAATACATATTATTTTTATTATTATTATATATATAATTATATATATTTATTTTTTTTTTTTTTTTTTTTTTTTTTTTTTTTTTTTTTTTTTTTTTTTTTTTTTTTTTTTATATATATATTAATATATTAATATATTATATATATATATATATAATATATATATATATAATACTGCTATATCATATATAATATATTATATACTATAATATATATGAATTATTTATATAATTAAAAAAATAAAAAAGGTATGAATGTAGTATAAAATATATAATATAATATATATATAATAAATGAATAATATTAACTTTTAAAATTTTCACTTTTAATATATTATATAATATATACATTATATATATATTATATACAATATATATTATATACATTATTAATAATACGTTTATATATATATTTATTAATATAATATTAAAATATTAATAATTAAATTAATATTAAGGTAATATTTATGATTATATAATTATCATATATAATTATTTTCGTCTTAGAATAGTGATATAATAGTATATATAATAATATAGCCATAAATATAATTTTAATAAAGAAAAAATCACGACGGTTAAGCACACACTTTTTAATATTATAAGATAAGGATTATAAATTACTATTTTTTCGTATCGATAGCTGCCTTCCTCCAAAAATATCTTCTATTTCCCTGATATTTAGTTAAATCTTTTGAGTAATGTTTCTTAAATATATATAATTAATTTTCACATACCCTTATCCATCGATAATAAACAGATTATAAATTCAATATAATAATCCTAATAATTTTTGTCTTTCTATTAACTCAATCATATAAGAGATGAATAATAAATATTTTTTAAAGTTCTAAATATTAGTAATTTTTATTATTTAAATTAAATATGTGAATTATTTATAAATTATTATTATTATTTTATTTTATTATTTGGTATTTATACTCACACCGAGAGAGTGTGCTATATTTTCATTTCAAATAAAATATTGAATAAGTTTTTATTTAATATAATGGTGGAGAATAAATTGTATCAATAATATTTGTCATTACAAATGATCGGGAATAAATAATAATACAAATAATATCATTGTTAATTTTCGCAAAAAAATCATTATTATATGTGTATACAGAATTAGTATTCTTAATAATTTAATATACAAATTGTTCAGAAGAAAATAAAATATATTTTTATTTTTACTATATTATTTCAGAAAAATATAATCTGCAATTGTAATACAGGTAATCAAAATCAATTAATAATAATAATAATTATATTAATATTAATAATAATTAATAATAATTTCTACAAATGTTTCTCAAATTCACGAAAAACACAACGTCCAGCAGTTCGGGAACTGGAGGGAGTAGCGAGAGTGGTAGCGAGCCCCGAGGAAGCATATCTCATACAGTAGAAAACGGGAGTGGCATCGCTTCCAAAATTAGAGGCATAAACAATTGCAATGTAGCCCTTTCGTCAGATTATGACACCGGCCCTTTATCACAGCAGTTTGAAGTCGGAAAGTTAACTGCTACAGGAGGACCAGGAAATGCTTGGAAGATTTATGAAGGATACAAAAAATCTGATGCCCAGGTCGAAATATATATATATATATATATATATATATATATATATATATATATATATATAATATAATATAATTATATATATTATATATATTATATATAATATATATATATATATATACATACAATCGTGTATTATATATATTATATATATATATATATATATATATATATATATATAATATATATAATATATAATATATATATAAATATATATATATATATATATATTTATATATATATAATATATATTATATATATATATATATATATATATATATATATATATATATATATATATGATATATATAAATATCGTTTTTTAGTTAACTGTGTAAAGTTACTTAGTAATGAATATTTCGGAGATAGGGAAAATGATTTTATTTGAAAATTTCATAGTAAATGGTGTTATAAGTACATTTACTTAAATAAGTTCACAGAGTTTAAGACCACTAGCTAAGGTCAGTGACAAGTGGTCTAACCGCAGTGTTGAAAGACCGTTAAAATATTATGAATAAAATCTACGGGTTTATAAACTCACATTTTAGTATACGAAATGGCATAGTTAGTTGATGATTTTTATTTGAATTTAAAGTATTTTTATTATTATTTTAATTTATACTGAATTCATATTTAAAAATATTTTTTTTATCTTAAGTTTCGTAAAAATTATATATATATAATAATAAAAAAAAAAAAAAAAAAAAAAAAAAAAAAAAAATATATAAAAATATATATAATAATATATATATATATATATATATATTATATATATATATAAAAATATATATATATATTTATAATATATAATATAGGAAATCATAAAGAAACCTTTTGAGTACCAATAGAAAAAAAAAAAAAATAAAAAAAAAAAAAAAAAAAAAGTCAAATTATTAAACGCAAAAAAAAAAAAAAAAAAAAAAAAAAAAAAAAGAAAAACTAATCATAGAATATAAAAATAATCTCATTCCGCAAAAGCTCTTCAGAAATGTAATAAAATTGAAAAAAAAGAACAATGCATTTATGAAGGTTTTAAAGGTCTTGCTTAACTACACCTTTAAATATTTCGTGGCACTTTTCACCATCAAAACATTCATTATCACTCTCCTTTCTGAGAGAGAATAACACGTAAAGAAGCAACTAAAATTTACGTAAAATCTTCCCTTGCAAAGCATTTATCTTTAAAATTTGTATTTAGAATTTTTAAGAAGGAAATGTAAGAGAAATTCTCTCACCTTTGCTTGCGTAGATAAAGAAAGTCTTATAATATACTTTTAAGGACATTAATAACGAAATTATGTAAATGGAAAACATTATCAAAGGTTTTGATACTTACATTGCAAATATTGTCCCAACGAATCGTTGGGACAAATGGCATTTAAAAATGTCACAGTAAATATTTTTAATAGAGAAAAGGCATGTTAAACATAAGAAAGTTGTTTCACCGAATTATTTTCTAATAAGAAAATAATTGAAAAAAAATTTGTTGGGACATATTTGCGGCTTGCTCCAACGATTCGTTACAACAATTTATGCAATGTACGTAAGAACACACGGACTTAAACTCACACACACATACACTATATAATATATATATATATATATATATATATATATATATATATATATATATATATATATATATATATATATATATATATATATATATATATATATATATATAGGAGGCGTTTTCACTCATTGCGTGAATTAATACATAGATGAAAAGAGGGGCTCAGAATGGGTTCATGTTTATTCATAGTTGAGAGAAGGTCTGCTCTCAGACATGTTATTTTCCACTTTCAAAGCGAATTAAAATGATGGAAAAAAAGAGGAAAGAAGAAGAGAGAAATATCACGTCTCTTCAAAATTACATTTCATATATTAATTTGAAACAAAATCTGATTATAAAAGAATATTTAATTATATATTAATTGGTAAATGTTTTAATGAAATGAAAGGAATTTTATATATATATATATATATATATATATATATATATATATATATATATATATATATATATATATATATATATAATATATATAAAAATTAATGTCTGCTATTGGACTCGAACCAATAACCTTTAAGATGGTAAGTTTAGCTCGCTGACCACTCTGCTACGGCAGTACAAAAGGGAATAGCATTGCAACTTGCTCAAGATTTACATTCTCGACGTCAAGCCCAAAGGACACTCCCGACTGCAACACGAGAAGGGGGCAGTGGGGTCAAAAGTCGAGTCCATCACTCGCAGACAGTCATATTCAAGATTTTAAAGTCTGCTATAACCTCTCACAGACTATTTTCTATATAGAAAATGTCTGTTATTGGACTCGAACCAACAACCTTTAGTACTGCCGTAGCAGAGTGGTCAGCGCGTTAGACTTACCATCTTGAAGGTTGTTGGTTCGAGTCTAATAGCAGACATAATTTTCTAAATAGAAAATAGTCTGTGAGAGGTTATAGCAGACTTTAAAATCTTGTATATGACTGTCTGTGAGTGATGTACTCGACCTTTGACCCCACTGCCCCCTTCTCGTGTTGCAGTCTGAGGAGTCCTTTGGGCTTGACGTCGCGAATGTAAATCGTGAGCACGTTGCAATGCTATTCCCTTTTGTACTGCCGTAGCTAAGTGGTCAGCGCGCTAGACTTACTATCTTAAAGGTTGTTGGTTCGAGTCCAATAGCAGACAATAATTTTCTATCTAGAAAATAGTTTGTGAGAGGTTTTAGCAGACTTTAAAATCTTGTATATATATATATATATATATATATATATATATATATATATATATATATATATATATATATATATATATATATATATATATATATATATTATATATATGAACCGATCAGGGCTCCTGCCCTGGCAAACCCCGGCCCCTGCTAAAAATCGGCTAAAACAGGGGTTTGCCTGCCAGGATTAAAATGGCAAATTACACTGAAGGGAGCAGTCTAATTTCAAAAAAAAAAATTAAATTTTCAGCCGATTCTCCTGAAATTTTTATTGTAAATTGTTCCCCCCCTCCCACGGTGAAAAAATTCAATTTCTAACCTATAATTTAAAGCTATTTTTTTTTTTTTTTTTTTTTTGAAATTTGATCCTTTTTCAAATGAATGGCGGGGCCAATCCACTTTTTGGAATAACCAGAAATTTGGAATATATATTCAAAATTCTATGGGCTACAAAGGCTTCTAACAGACTTTTGCTCCTAGAGTTATAAAAAAATGTTATAAGCCAAAAACTGACAAACTATCGAAAAAAATTCACCTTTTGGACAAAACAAAAAACAAAACAAAAAAGAATAAATTAAAAAATAAAAAAAATGAAAAAAATAAAAAATAAAAATACAACTATAACATTTCTTATTTTTGGTGGGTGTATAGAGGAGGGATAGGGCTACAAATTCCTCTATACTTTATTCGATGCGATTCGTTGGTTTCGAGATACAGCCTTCAAAATGGTCCATTTTTGACCAAATTTCATAAATTCACAAAGTTTGAGAGACTATATCTCTCTTCAAACAAATAGCATTTAATAATGCACTAAATAAATGTTGTTGCCCTGTCCCTCCTCTAAACAATATCCATAAATAAGAAAATTAGTCAGTAGCTTTTTTTTTAAAAATAATTCTTTCTTCCAGAAGGGTACGATTTTTGCAAATTTGTTTTCTAGATGTGATATTAAAAATCTGTTCCCACCAATGCAAGAAATTGGTGCTATGATTATTCAGATAAATTTTCAGCTCATGTTGACCAGTGGTTTGACCCAACTATTCATTTTTTCCAACTTTGGGTCCAAATTACTTTCAAACCGTTATAGACTCAGAAAAATGTGCAAAATCAACTCAAAATTTCGGGAAAAATGCATATACCCTGAAAATTTCAGCTCAATCAGTCAAATAATAATAAAAACAAAATTAAAACAAAATGTAAGAAAATTAATATTTTTTCCTTGTTGTTTCAATATTTTCCTTTTCTTTTTTGTTTCTTTTGACCGCTCCTTTTCTGCTAGTGAATGTTCATCTTTGTGTTTTGATTTTAGATACCCCATAAAGATTTGGTTAAATTTTTTACTTGTGGCACCCGGAGGTCCCTTCTAATTTTCTGAGTGCAGATGTTACATTTAGCTATTTCGAGCCTATCTTGAAACATTGTAAAGTACTCTAATACTGCAGAAGCTGATTTTTTTTAACCATATTGACAAAGTATAAACAAAATAATAATTTTGAAATAATGTAGCTAATGATAAAAGTTTGATACATAGCAATAAAATAACTATGTATAAATACAGATTTTACTGATAATTTTATTATTTACATTTTTCAAACTTTACCTTAGGGCCTTACCTAGGTAAACCTGTTGAATCACTATTATGAATCAGAAGTTTTTTTTTAAATTTTTGTACTTTTTAAAAACTTTTATTATACAAAATCTGTAATTTTCTGAAATATTTTCGGAGAAAATGCATATAATCATTGATTTAAGTGAATGTTGCCTATTCTACTCCTTCCTTATAATTAAATAAATTTCAATTAAATTTATATCTAATTTTCTTAACCTAATATTTCAGTGCTTTTAACCTCTTTACAAATTTACAAACCCCGGCCCCATCCAGGAAAAATTCCAGCCCCGGTCGGTCCCTATATATATATATATATATATATATATATATATATATATATATATATATATATATATATATATATATATATATATATATATATATATATATATATATATATATATATATATATAATATGGAAATAGTTATCATCTATTTTTTAAACTAAAAAACTGAAATAAATAAATAAATATTGATATATTTCAAAAGAAAATTAAAATAGAAAAATTCAACAAAAAGATTTTTTTTTTTTATTTTTAAATACTTTTTAAAAATATTTTTTTCTCGTTTTTCAAGGCTTTTAAATTGTGAAAGAGTAAAAGCATTCTCTCTCTGTGTGTCTGTCTGTCTTTCTTTCTCTCTCTCTCTCTCTCTCTCTCTACTTATTAAAACTTTGAAAAGGATCATAAAAAACAGCTAAAATTTCCAGCACAAAGAGAAACTCTGAACCTTCTTTTTTTTTTCTTTTTTAATCGAACGTCAAAGATTTTTTTTCCTTCTCATGCAAAGGGACCAACAGTCATTTTTCCTGAAGCTTTTTTTCTTCTATCCTCTAAAATTACTGTTTTAGAAAGGGAATTCATTAATAATTGTGGGTCTACCCACACTAGTTCCATATGGAATGGAACTAGTATGGGTAGATAGGGAGGTAGAGAGGTGGGGTTAAGAGTTTTTTTTTTTAAATAAAAACCATCTGTTTATTTTATTTTTTAAAATGATCATGCACCATTGGTGGTAATGATGTTGTTGCTAGGGAATTATACTCAACATAGCAAATCGTAAAACTGTTATTAGGATTGCGAAGTTGGAATACATTTTATACGTCATAATTAAGTGAAGAGGTGAATTAAATTCGAAACAAGTAAAGATTGATCACTAAACCTCTCACTTACTTTAAAAATCCTTCATATATAGAGATATTCTCCCGCTGCTACATTCTAAGGCCTTAAAACTAAATAGACATTAGATGTGTTCCTGAAGCTTTGAAAAAATGGAACTCTCAGTTTTGGAGAAGGCAATTTGACACAAGTATAAAGTTGACGCGCAAATAAGGTACTTGAAGAATCTTAATATAAGAACAACAACATTGAACAAAACACTAAATAGGTAGCAAGAGGAAGAAAAAACGCTGCAACACCCGCAAAATTTTTATAACTGGCTCTTAATTATATAATAATAATAATAATAATAATAATAATAATAATAATAATAATAATAATCAGTGTAGCTATTGCTCCGCTGAAACGCAATGTGTTTTAGCTTGCCTAAAGTTCTTTAAGCTTCGCTCTCCCAAAGCATTATTTAGATGGTCTTTTCCTCTATATAATGTATTGATAGCTTCAAATATTTGTCAGTAATTTAGGTGGGTTTTTTATCTATGTATTATCGCCGCGCAAAACGGATACGAAATTAAAAAATTGCTAAAAAGGTTTAATTTTATTATGTAAATGATGATTATGATTATGATAATAATAACAATAACAGTAGATATTATTATTATTATTATTATTATTATTATTATTATTATTATTATTATTGTTATTATTATTATTATTGTTATTATTATTATTATTATTCTAAATATTGTACATTAAATTTTAATTCTCACGACTCGTTATCCTTTTCTTTGTCTTATCAACATTTATAATTAAACCGGCTTCTTTTAATTTGTTTGAGAAACATATTACCACCTCTTTTAGCTAATTTCCATCTTCTCTCTAACACGCCAAATCACATGTATATGCCATGATATCTCCATTAAGGTCCTGAACTTCTTTCCTTACCTCACTTATTAACCAACGTCCAAATATATCACAAACAAGATGTGCGAGAAAACGCTTCACTAAACCATTCTTTTTCCCCATATCTCATTCTAATGTTACCTTAGGGAGTTAGGATATTTTTCGGATTTTTTTTTGTCAATTATTATTAAATTCTGGAATAAATTTTTTACTATATGAAGTAAAAAAAAAACTGGAATCTCTCCATTATTGGGAGAGATACGCATTTTAAAATTCTTGTCAAATTTCTGTAACTTTCATAAATTTTGAGATACATTTCCATTAACTTTTTTTTTATATAACTTGTTTTTCTTGACCGAACTTGTGCAAATTTTCAGGAACTCTAGAAGAAGGGCATAACTAAAGTTTCATCGTGAGGTCTTTTTGATATATATCTCTAAAAACACGTTGTGAGGTAATATGGAAAAAAAGTTCGAAAATTTAAAAAACATTTTTGGTCAAATTTCAAAACACTAATACTTGTTTTTAAGAATAGATATATAAATATTTCACAATGAAACTTTAGATATAACCTACTACTATAATTCCTAAAAATTTGACCAACTTTGGACAAGAAACAAATAAGTTATATCCGAAGCAGTGAAGGTGCCAAATTGGACTAAAAAGTTTACCTCGCTTTTTTGGAATATCTTTTTTTGTTTCTTGATCTAAATTGCCCAATATTTTAAGAAATTGTAGAAGGGTATATCTAAAGTTTCATCGTGAGATATTTTAGATATAAATTCCTGAAAAAAGAAATTGTCTTGAAATTTAAAAAAATTTCACTTTTTTTTTTTTTTTTTTTTTTATTTTTATTTTTTATTTTTTTGGTCATTTTACCTCACAACGTGTTTTTAGATATAGATATCTAAAATGTCTCACGATGAAACTTTAGCTATACCCTTCTTCTAGAGTTCCTGTAAGTTTGCACAAGTTCGGTCAAGAAAAACAAGTTATATCAAAAAAAGTGAAGGGATATGTATCTCAAAATCCATAAAAGTTAGAGATTTGACAAGAATTCGGAAATTCGCATCTCGCTTAATAATGGAGAGATTTCAAATTTTTTTTGTTCTTCATACTATAAAATTTTATTCCAGAATATAATAATCGACAAAAAAAATGTCCGAACGTCCTAGTCGTTTTTACACATACTCTCCAAAGCATTCCTCAGCTTTCGTCTCACCTCATAGACTCTCACTACAGTTTCCTTTAGGTTTCCTCTAGGTACTGAATTATAATGATTAAGAATCAAATTTTTAGATCAATGAAAACAATGTATATCTTTTTGTTGAATTCCCTTACCATTTTCTTCGTCATTCTTAATGCAAGCATAAAATCTGTGGTAATCTTGTTTCTTTGATAACCATATTGGTCCTCCCCAAGTTAGTGCTCTACTACTGATGTTAATCTTTTTTCAGTATTCTCTCAAAGACCTTCGCTAGATGGTTCATTAAGGATATGCCTCCATGATTTTTATAGTCTCCTATATCTCCTTTTCCCTTGTATATAGACATTATTATTGTTTCTCCCCCCCCCCCAACATTTTAGTATCCTGCTATCCCTCCAAAATTGTTAAAAAATTGCAGGATTGCCTCTTTCAATCCTTCTCCTTCCACTTTTATTAGTTCAATAGGTATACCATTTTAACCCGGAGATTTTATTTATTTATTATTATTATTTGTTTTTATTTTCTTTATTTTTCTTTATTATTATTATTATTATTATTATTATTATTATTATTATTACTATTTTTATTTTTATATATTTTTACCATTATTATTATTATTATTATTATTATTATTATTATTATTATTATTATTATTATTATTATTATTATATTATAATAAAAATAAACTTTTAACACTTTTATCATTTTTTTGATCAAAATTTAATTATAATTATCATCATCATCATCATCATTATCATCATCATTATCATTATCATTATCATTATCATTATTATTATTATTATTATTATTATTATTATTATTATTATTATTATTATTATTATTATTATTATTATATTATTAATAATAATAATAATAATAATAATAAATAATAATAATAATAATAATAATAATAATAATAATAATAATAATAAATAAATAATAAAAATCCTAATAAATAATCAGGAGGTATCTGTGTTTGTGTTCGAGAAAAAATTAGCTGAAAAGCTGCACAAATCTCGCAAGAAGGAGACCCTCAGTGATGTTCTTCGTCAGGGAATAAAACAACTCGAAAAATATAGACATCAAAGACTCTTACAGGTATTTATTATTATTTTTATTATTATTATTATTATTATTATTATTATTATTATTATTATTATTATTATTATTATTATTATTATTATTATTATTATTTATTATTTTTTATTATTATTTTATTATTATTATTATTATTTTAATTATTTATTATTTTATTATTAATTATTTATTATTATTATTATTATTATTATTATTATTATTATTATTATTATTATTATTATTATTATTATTTAATTATTTACCTAATTATAAGGCCTATTATTATTATAATTATTTACCAAATTATAAGACCTATTCTGTCATATGGACAGGAGACTTGGGCTATGAACACTAAAGCCATAATTTTTGTGGGATGAAGGTACTAAGAATGATAGAGGGGATGTCAAGAATGGACAGAATGAGAAATGATGATATAAGAGAGGAGCTGGGGGGGGGGAGAGCATATTGACATTTATAGAGAAAGAACACCTGCTATAAGAAGAGAATGGATGATGTTAGGTATGCAAAGAGGTTCTACCAGTGGAGACCGATGGGGAAGAGAGGTATTGGAAGGCCGATAATTAGGTGGAGGGACAACATCAAGGTGGCAGTAGAGAAGAGGGGAAGAAGTGTGGAAGAGATTGAAGAGTCGAGAATGTACGAAGAACGACGACAGTGGAGGGGTTTCGTCCGAGACGTCTGACAAGTGCGTGCACTGACAGGAGTCTTGTGAGATGTGAGAGGAGATATAAAATTTTTTATTATTATTATTATTATTATTATTATTATTATTATTATTATTATTATTATTATTATTATTATTCTTATAATAATTATTATTATTATTATATTTATTTGAAATTTGCTTTTTATTGTTATTTTTATTATTATTATTATTATTATTATTATTATTATTATTATTATTATTATTATTATTATTATTATTATTATTATTATTATTATTATTATTATTGTTTTTATCCTTTAAGTAGTAGTAGTAGTAACTTTGTAGTGGTAATACGGGTAGTTATTCAGAAAATAAAAGTGGTGGTTATTAGTTTTAATAATATATTAGTATTATAATTAGTATTATTATGTATTATTATTATTATTATTATTATTATTATTATTATTATTATTATTATTATTATATTTTTAATATTATAAATAAATATTAAAATAAATTAAAAAAAAAAAAAAAATATTATTATTATTATTATTATTATTTATTATTATTACTTATTATTTTTATCACTTATTATTTTTATTATAAATCTTATATATTTTAGGAGAAGAGCAATAAATCCTTAAATTTTAATACCCCTTTTAAAAGAGGTTATAATCTTTTTATTATATAAAATCTTGAGAGTAAAAATCCAACAAATTTAGGCTTTTATTTCCACAGAAATTACCGGAAAACCTAATTTGGAGCCTAGTAAAGTCCGCAATTATCGCTCGCTTCAGTATCTGTGAATACGCTCTAATGTTACTTCAATGATTTTGATAAAATGGAATGAAATTATTTCTTCAGGATTTTCTTTTTTACTACTTCAGTATTTTGAGGAGGAGGAAATAGAAAGAGGAACTGTAGATGATTGGGACAATTTGAATGAATGAGAGAGAGAGTGAGAAAGAGAGAGAGAGAGAGAGAGAGAGAGAGAGAGAGAGAGAGAGAGAGAGAGAGAGAGAGAGAAGAAGAAAGTGTGAGAGGAATAATAATGATGATTATGA
>SEYY01007717.1:57500-67500 GCA_009176605.1 Armadillidium nasatum
TTCAATGAATAAAGCAGATTTTTCCTTCTGCGCAATATTGGCAAGCTGTATATTGTGCTGCCTGCATTGTTTTTTTTTTTTTTTTTTTTGAGTAGTGAACCAGTAGCCAATCGTTGTTTTTAAATTCCTTAAAAATAAACCTTGAATTTCGTAAATATTGAACGTTGGAATGAAGCAGCGTTAGTGGTTGTATACACCTTTCTATAGTCTCGTCCATTCTCTGTAAAATTCTCTGACCACAGACTTAACCACTATGCTCAATCTTATATGTACCCTACTGGTAAAGTCTGCGACTTCCATTGACTTGCACACCTTCAAACGCCGTGTATCGGCAAATGTCGGCCTTTAACTTGACTTATGGTCCGATATTTCTCCATCTCTGGGGAAATTGTCATCAGAGAAGACAATTATATGTCATTATCATATTATTATCTTATTATTTATTATTATTATTATTATTATATTATATTATTATTTATTATTGTTTGTTGAATTTTTAAATTTATTATACTTGAAACGTTCTCTAAAAAAGAAAAAAAAACCAAAGGAAGGAACGGAGGAAGAGCCTTCACCCAGTCAATGGGACCAGCATCTTTCTTTCTGGTCTTTAAACTATCTCCTAAAGTCCTCTAGAATATTGTTTATAATATTAGTTGGCAATGCTAGTCCTTGAGTATTACATATTACACCTCCAGGTATAGGTTTTTTTTCTAGCAATTTCAACAAAACCTTACTCGCCTAGTCTTACATCATATCTCTATCATTTTTCTCCTGAAGTTCTACAGAAGATTATACTTCAAGGTTCATAAATATTCCATACTGGTCCTAGAGTTGTTAAAGAAAAGCATTAATGGCATGTTAAATTTTCTAAAACCATGGAAAGAAAATAGATGAAAGCCATTCTGAATAATTTATATATATATATATATATATATATATATATATATATATATATATATATATATATTATATATATATATATATATATATATATATATATATATATATATATATAATATATATATATATATATATATATATATATATATATATATATATATATATATATATATATATATATATATATATATATATATATATATATATATATATATATATAATATATATATATATATATATATATATATATATATATATATATATATAATAATATATATATATTAATATTATATATAATATATATATATATATATATATATACATTATATATATACATATAAACTATATATATATATATATATATATATATATATATATATATATATATATATATATATATATATATATATATATATATATATATATATATATATATTATATATATATATATATATATATATATATTATATATATTATATATATATATATATATATATATATATATATATATATATATTATATATATATATATATATATATATATATATATAATATATATATATATATATATATATATATATATATATATAATATATATATATATATAATATATATATATAATATATATAATATATATATATATATATATATATATATATATATATATATATATATATATATATATATATATATTATATATATATATATATATATATATATATATATATATATATATATATATATATAAAATATAATATTCGTATCGTAATGTAGGACATAATGCACTCATTTTAACAAGATAATTAAACTTAATATATTTGACTCGTAAAGAAAAAGAGAGCAATTGTGTACATCAGAATATGTAGGAACAAGTATGAAGTCGTTGTTCGTACATAAGCTAACACTACCTCATTGCCATGGAGAAAAAATCAAAACATTATATGAAAATTTTCCCTATATATATATATATATATATATATATATATATATATATATATATATATATATATATATATATATATATATATATATATATATATATATATATATATAGTATATATATATATATATATATTCTGTGGAGAGATGCCTGAGCTTACATGAGATCCACATCATTTGGCAGAAAATTAATGTAATTCAGAAAGTAATGGTCAAAATTTTCTGAAAAAGTGTCGTTTGAAAGCGCATAATTTGGGCAATAATAATAATAATTAATAATAATAATAATAATAATAATAATAATAATAATAATAATAATAATAATAATAATAATAATAATATTTATTTATTTATTTATTTTAAACTTTAATCTATCCTTAATTTTCTCAGTGTTTCTTGTTCGCGTGATCATTTTTGGGAAGATCACATTATTTCTCTTTCTAAACTTGCTTCTAAGAAGTTGGGTGTTCTGAGGCCCCTTCGTAATTTTTTTACGCCACCCTAGTTGCTTGCTCTGTATAAGGGTGTTGTTCTTCCCTGTATGGAGTAAGCCTCACACATCTGGGGTTGTGTCACTAATACGGCTCTCCTTGAAAAGGTGGAGTCTAGGGACTTTCGTCTCATCAACTCTCCCACTCTCACTAATTCTTTCTAGTTTCTTTCTGCCCTTCGAATTGTTGCCTCACGCTCTATGTTATCGCTGTTACAATGGACATTGCTCTTCTGAACTCTCCTATCGCATACCTCCTCAATTGAGAAGAGCTCGTGTGACATTTCTCTCTACACATTCTCATCCTTTCTCTTTCTAACTCTTTTACCTCAGACTTAAATACTGTGCTTAATCTTACATGTACGCCACTGTCAAATTCTAGAACACACTTAATTTATCTGTTTCCCATTTTTCTTTGTCCTGCACACTTTCAAACGTCGTGTTGGCCTTTAATGACCAGGATCTGTTATTTTCCCAACTTTGGTGGAAATTGGTAGGCCTCTAACCCTTGCCCACAGGAGGATATATATATATATATATATATATATATATATATATATATATATAATATATATATATATATATATATAATATATATATATATATATATATAGTGGTTTGAGGAGAGTAGATAGGATTAAGAACAAGAGAATAAGAAAGATGTGTGGATGGAAAGACTGGAAATGTGTGCTGAGCGGAGGAGGGTGCATTAAGATGTTTTGGGCATATGCGTAGGATGAGTGAGGATAGGATGGTGGGTAGAGTGATGAAATCCCAGATGGAGGTGGGAAGGGAGAGGTTAAGGCGAAATTGGAAATGGATGAATTGAGTATGGGAGATTTTTGGGGGAGAGGTGTGAGTGTGGAAAGGTGTAGAAGAGTTGAAGAGGGATGAGGTGAAACGGAGTGAGAGAATTAGGTGTGGGTGTATACATGTGAGGGAATTGTGGCTGGAACCTCTCAACGAGAGTGAGAAAGACTATTAGTGATATATATATATATATATATATATATTATATATATATATATATATATATATATATATATATATATATATATATATATATATATATATATATATATATATATATATATATATATATATATATATATATATATATATAATATATATATATATATATATATATATATATATATATATATATATATATATATATATATATATATATATATATATATATATATATATATATATATATATATATATATATATATATATATATATATTATATATATATATATATATATATATATATATATATATATATATATATATATATATATATATATTATATATAATATATTTACAACTTTTATATCGTATCGACCAGCAATTACTTTAAAAAGTTATTTGGACAACCATTAGACTTTGTAATGTAAAGCCGTGTCCCAACATAATCAAATTAATCGATACTTTGGGGAAGGGAGCACTGACTCCCACACACACACACACACACAACACACACACACACATACATATATATATATATATATATATATATATATATATATATATATATATATATATATATATATATATATATATATATATATATATATATAATATCAGCTGTGTATCATAGTCCCCGTTGAGTGTTAACGAGTCATTGAGTCTTTATTACATAAAAAAAATCAAAAGTATAGAATTCAGGTAGAAGATAAAGAAACGTCGATGAGTTCATTTAATATTAATTTTTTTTTATTTAATATTAGGGATGAAATATATTGCATTTTATTACATTAAAAAATGATTGTGTTCGCAAATACTTTATTCCTTGGGCATTTTTCCCCCTTTTTTCACACCCATTGGACATATTGTGTGTGAGTGCAAATTTTTCTGCGTAGGCGTAGGTGATTGGGTTTAAGAAAGAGAGAGAGGGAGAGAGAGAGAGAGAGAGAGAGAGAGAGAGAGAGAGAGAGAGAGAGAGAGAGAGAGAGAGAGAGAGAGAGAGAGAGAGAGAGAGAGGGAGAGAAAGGCTATAATTTTTTTTTTACCTAAAACTTTTAAATTTATAAGAGAATAACAAGAAAAGGGCAATTACACTACTAGATAATAAAATTAATATAAATAATAATAATAATAATAATAATAATAATAATAATTATAATTAAGTAATAATAATAATAATAATGAAATTTATATTAATAAAAATAATAACTAATAAAATTTATAATAAAAATAAAAATAATAATAATAATAATAATAATAATAATAATAAAATTTATGATAATGATAATAACAATAATGGTAATTATAATAATTAAAATAAAAATTCTTGATAATAATTATAATAAAAATAATACTAATAATATTCATGATCATAATAATAATAATAAAGAATAAAAAGAACAATAAGAAATGCAATAAGAACAATAATAAAAATATTAGAATAATTATAAGAAGAAAAATAATAATAAGACTAATAATAAGAATAAGAATAATAAGAAGTATAATAAGAATAATAATAATAATAATAATAATAATAGGAATAAGAAAAATAATAAGAAAATAATAACAAAAAGAGTTTTTGTTTTTTCTTCCTATTATTATTATTATTATTATTATTATTATTATTATTATTATTATTATTATTATTATTATTATTATTATTATTACTATTATTATTTATTATTTTTACTATGATTATTATTATTAGTAGTAGTAACGCAGGGTTTGAAGTAAGGAAGAGAATGCAGCAGAATTTTAAATGGGAGGAAAAGTGAATGCATTTTATTAAACAAGAATAAAGTTACAAATCTCCCCTTTCAGTATTCGTTCGAAGACACTTCACCTCTTGCCCTTTGAGGATGTCATAAAGATGGTGGCTAGATGTAGATTTTATATTAAAGATATAGGGGACAATGTCTTGTTCCAAATATGAGAACCGAAAGAGTTGGACACTGTATAAATATATATTTTTTTACTGTGAGTAAGAAGTACATTTTACTAGCCTCTTAGTACTGTTTTTGTACTTCTCCAAATGGTAAATTAAATTATAGTACTTCCAAGAATAGAAGATTACACCTTTGTATAGTTGAGTTATGTATAATGAAATAATGACAAGCAGTCCGTAAGAAGAATAATAAAAACGAATTTTTTTTTTTTTTTTTTTTTTTAATTTTTTTTTTTTTTTTTTTTTTTCGAACGATACTGATAATAAATGAATATGAACTTAAGTATTAAAATTTAATATTAATTAATTAATATATATATATATATATATATATATATATATATATATATATATATATATATATATATATATATATATATATATATATATATATATATATATATATATATATATATATATATATATATATATATAATAGTGATGGATTGGATGTCATATTTTTTTCATTTGCGGATGCGGATGTTGAATTTTCGAAAGTTCGGATGCAGATGTCAATTTTGATGAGGACGCGAATGTGTATGCCATCACACACATATATATATATATATATATATATATATATATATATATATATATATATATATATATATATATATATATATATATATATATATATATATATATATATATATATATATATATATATATAGTTAGTTGAGATAGCTTCTTTCCTAGTGAACCTTAATCTAATTGGGAAGGTTAAAACCAATACTAAGGGTTTCCACATACTCGTTTAATACACTGTGAACGTTTAACACCGTATCTCGGTCCGTCTTCAGCACAAACTAAATTTTACAAATTTCTATTTTAAAATACAATAAAAATATAAATTCATTAACTATATATAAGATATTTAAATAATAATAATTGCAATAAAATAATAAAAAGTAATGATATTAATATTGAAATAACATAAACAAAAATAAAAAGGCTGGACTATTTTGGGAAAAAGAACTTCACTATTGAGTGAAAAGGACAATAGAAGAAGCTTCATCATTTAAAGATGGGCAGTGAGTTTTTATATATAAAACTTCAAAATCCTACGATCAAGAAGGGAAGATATTTGTTGAAGAACAGAGAAATTAGATGAAGAAAAAGGGTGGGTATGTCCATGGTCTTTTATGGCAGAGTGTACAGGAGATCAAAGAGAATGGTCTGATCTAAAGGAAACTCCTCTATGCTTATCAATCCTCACTTTTAATTGTAGACAAGTTTGACCTACATATGCCGCATTGGTACACTTAAATAAATAAATTAATGAGGATTTGAAAAGCATTGAGTGAGATTCCTTGTGTCTGAAGAAACTATAAATTGAGAGAGTTATAATTTATAAGAATGAACTGGCGTTGCGGGAATGTAGCTTCAATTATAGTAAAAATATTTCTATTAAGTTGAGATGTAAGGGATGATATATACGGAAGTTTTAAGTATATTTTTTGTTTGAGTACAGTACGAAAATGAAGAGTGGGACTGAAGATATTAGTGAGACACTCGTTAATTAATACTTTTTGCACTTGGAACTTTGGAAATAAATTAAAATGGAAAAGTATTTTATAAATTCCATCTCTGTATGACATATATATATATATAATATATATATATATATATATATATATATATATATATATATATTATATATATATATATATATATATATATATATATATATATATATATATATATATATATATATATATATATATATATTTATTAGAAATGGATCGTATGTCATATTTTCTCATTTGCGGATGTGAATTTTGAAATTCGGATGCGAAGCGGATGTGGATGTATAATTTTCGCAAGTGCGGGTGCAGATGTTAATTTGATGATAGATGCTCCTTGGATGCTGATGCATCATATATATATATATTATAATATATATATATATATATATATATATATTTATATATATATATATTATAATATATATATATAATATATATATATATATATATATATTATATCGGTAATTTTTCAGAATACTTCAAGGAGAACGAAGGAGAGGATGCTCTAAGCGTTCAGCCTTGGAACACAAAAGTTTCGAAATTAACGCAACCAGAACTTGACTTTTTAGGTAAGCGATTTCTCGAATTTTTTATTTTTATTATTATTTTTTTTTTAACCATTCAAAGCTTAAAATATTAAATATTTATTTCACTCATTGCATAAAAAAAAAAAAAAAAAAAAAAAAAAAACCGTTTTTTTTTTTTTTTTTTTTTTTTTTTTTTTAATTATTTAAATTATTCTTTTGTTATTATTTTATTTTGATTAATAATAAAATAATAACATAGGAGTAACAAATTAGATGCAAATTGGGTTTATCTTACAACTTGCTTACATAACATTGCATAATTTAACAGCTTATTCGGTAACTTATAACACATAGGAAAATGTATGCATTTTATTGTTTATAACTTTAATAGGCTAAAATATGAGAGAGAGAGAGAGAGAGAGAGAGAGAGAGAGAGAGAGAGAGAGAGAGAGAGAGAGAGAGAGAGAGAGAGAGAGAGAGAGAGAGAGGAGAGAGAGAGAGAGAGAGAGAGAGAGAGAGAGAGAGAGAGAGAGAGAGAGAGAGAGAGAGAGAGAGAGAGAGAGAGAGAGAGAGAGAGAGAGAGAGAGAGAGAGAGAGAGAGAGAGAGAGAGAGAGAGAGAGAGAGAGAGAGAGAGAGAGAGAGAGAGAGAGAGAGAGAGAGAGAGAGAGAGAGAGAGAGAGAGAGAGAGAGAGAGAGAGAGAGAGAGAGAGAGAGAGAGAGAGAGAGAGAGAGAGAGAGAGAGAGAGAGAGAGAGAGAGAGAGAGAGAGAGAGAGAGAGAGAGAGAGAGAGAGAGAGAGAGAGAGAGAGAGAGAGAGAGAGAGAGAGAGAGAGAGAGAGAGAGAGAGAGAGAGAGAGAGAGAGAGAGAGAGAGAGAGAGATCCTGTATTATCAGAAAAAAGATTATATGAATGAGTTTCCCAGTTTCTAATCTTCTTGTCAACTGTACTTCACAAAATGAAAGCAAAACGCACACATGTACAATTTTGTAATCTATTATTATTATTATTATTATTATTATTATTATTATTATTTTTTTTATTATTATTATTATTATTATTATTATTATTATTATTATTATATATTATTATTATTATTATTATTATTATTATTATTATTATTATTATTATTATTATTATTATTATTATTGAATACCATTGCAAAGCTTAGCTAATATCGTCTCTCACATTGCAATAGCTTTAAAAGTTTATAATAAAGCTTCAAATTTTTTTTTACTGTGATTATATTACTGAAGAAAATATTTAACGACATTTTATTATTTATTATTATTCTTATCATCACTATTAATATTAATAATAATAATCATACCCCCACTATTAATAATAATAGTATTAATAATAATCATACCCCTACTATTTTACCTCCTAAAGTCATTATTATTATTATTAATCATAATTAATGATATTCCTATTTTAGCTCCGGAAGTTTATTATTATTATTATTATTATTATTATTATTATTATTATTATTATTATTATTATTATTATTATTATTATTTATTTTCATTATCATTATCATTATCATCATTATTATTGTTATTATTATTATTTTTATTATTATTTTATTATTATTATTATTATTATTATTATTATGATTATCATCATTATTATCATTATTATTAATGCTACCCCTACTATTTTAGCTCCGGAAGTTTACTCACAATCGAAATGCACATACCTGGGAGATATGTTTTCTTTGGGAATGGTAATTTTTTCAATTTTCAATAATGGGAAGTCTTTGGTGGAAGCAAACTATTCAACGTCTACTTACATGAAGCAAATAGAAGTGGTAAGTTCCTCCTGATTGGTTAATTTCTGAGCAATAATCATTAAAATAGTGATTAAATTTATAGATACATAATGGTGTAGTTTTATATTTACTGGAAAAATTGTACATGTAGATAGGAGGCAAAATAAATGTAAAAGAAATAACTAATAGTAAAAGAAGACAGATTAAGAAAAAATAGAAAAATGGAAAGTAGGTGGGCTATGATACAAATAATTGATGGAAGAAACAAATTAAAAGTATTACTTAGGTTATTATTTTATATTTATAACAAATTATGTATTGCTCAATTTTATATTCTTAATTTTTTTTTGTCGGAGTTTGAGGAAAAATACAGTTTGGAATTCATTTATTTTAAAATTTACGGAAGCAATGTTAAAGGTATTTCTAAATACAAATAATAAATTAAAAATAATAATAATAAAATAATAATAATAATAAAATAATAAAAAATAAAAAATAAAAAATTAATAAAATATTGAGCTCTATAGGAGCACTACAATTTTCACTAATATTTTATTTAATATACACTTGCAGATTGAAGAAAATGTTAACAAATTACTACCTAAACTACCTGCAGGGATACAAGAAGCTGCAGTCCGATTGGCAAGTAAAGACATGAAACAAAGACCTACCTCGCAGTTGCTAGCGCTAATTAAATTCTTTAGGTATTATTATATTACTTTGCGAATTGATAATAATTATAATAGTTATATTTTTTACCAAAACTTAATGATCATCTTTGAGAAAAAAATATCCTTGATTATAATAGTTGGTTTGTTCATTGAAAATTATTTGTATTTGTAATAAACTTAGTTAATAGCTCAGAAAGCTCTAAAAAAAAATCCTAAGTAATGCAAATATTCCCTAACTAAAAAATTCTATTATATAAAAATATT
>SEYY01007717.1:75000-80000 GCA_009176605.1 Armadillidium nasatum
AATAACACTATTAATATAATTAAAGGATGAACGATGGCCGTCTACAACAACTGATATAATAGAACGACCGGAAAGGAAATTAGAGAAAATATCACAGAGAGAAGGATAGATTACGAAAGAGGGAAGTTTAGAAATCAAAGCTTTGTGCAACACTCTATCGAAGGCTTTCGATATGTCTACCGCGATAACAAAATATTCACCGAAATCCCGGAACGTGGATGACCAAGAGTCAGAGAGAAGGGAAAGAAGATTACAGGAGATAGTTTCTTAAGAAAGCCATACTGGTGATCAGAGAAATTATTAGAAGAATTGAGATGTTTTTATATCTTTTTGTTAAGGATAGATTTTTAAAAACTTTAGAAAAAATATTATATTTATTTATTGCATACTTAGTAATATTAGTAACCATAGGTAGTTCAACATTTCAATGCAGATCTTTCTAGATGTTCAAAACGTAACTCTTCTGAAACGATGCAGGCTTTTATATCTCTTGTCATTTAGTACGTTTAATATTGTCCGATGAAACACACCTTTGCGATTGGCAAGGGTTCTGGAGCTGACACGTCGATGCCTCGCAACCTTCAGGAGAACAATGTCCTACCTCTCAGGTCGAACAGCACGGGGGTGTTCCCGATTAGCTGGAGGGGGGAGGGAATATCATGTATATATACCCACACGATCTTGCTGAAAAATAACTTTTATTCCTGCTCAACAATAATAATAATAATAATAATAATAATAATAATAATAATAATAATAATAATAATAATAATAATAATAATAATAGTAATTATAATAATAATAATAATAATAATAATAATAAGTGACAAACTTCAGTCAAGGTGCACCTATCTTTTGAGAGAAATTATCAGTTTTCTTTTATGCAAGATATTGGTATCGGTATCGATCGTTTTTTACCGATAAGGATACTTACAAAACTATTATATACCGATATCTGATACTCGATACCGATATCGATACTCCACTCCATCCTTAATTAAAACTAATAATCAAGGATTTCAACAATATTTGTATTATAATTAAAATCAATATTAAAACAATCTTAAATTTGGAAGTTAAAAAATAAAATGTTTAAAATCTGAGTTTTAAAATAAATATTTGAAAAAAAAAAAAAAAAACACTAAAGAGAAAAAATAAATTTAAAAAAATAAACAAAAATTGTGAAAAATATACTAAAAATCTATGAGCCAAATAAGATTTATATATATATATATATATATATATATATATATATATATATATATATATATATATATATATATATATATATATATATATATATATATATATATATATAATATATATATATATATATATAATATTATATATATATATATATATATATATATATATATATATATATATAAAAAAAAAAAAATATAAAATTAAAAATTTTTATTTTTTTTTTTTTTTAAAATAATATATATATATATATATATATATATATATATATATATATATATATATATATATATATATAATATATATATTATATATATATATATATATATATATATATATATATATATATATATTATATATATATATATATATATATGATATTGTTTGAATTTATTAGTTGTAATAATGACTTTATTCTTAGATGAGGACTTATTCCACTCTTCAACTTCATAAAACTTTTCAAAATCCAAAATTTTAATTTTAATATTATTTATGTTTAAATATTTTCGAAATAAAATAAAACATTAAAAATCATGTATGTAACATGTGAGGGGACTGTATAAAATGTGGACGAAAATCACATTCCCAAGTATAAAGGATTTGTTGTCTAAATTATGTTTGAAAGTCCTCAGGATGCTTAAAGAGTGAATGGAAATTTGCCTCAGTAGTAGGTATAAATTTTTGGCAATAAAATAGCATAATATATATATAATATATAATATATATATATATATATATATATATATATATATATATATATAATATATATATATATATATATATATATATATATATATATATATATATATATATATAATAGTATACTACGCACTTTCGGCAGATTCTAGATTTTGTCGAAAAGTAGCTAAATTTGGTAACCTAAGCCTAACGGTCTTTTCTGCAATTGCGCGCAATGTCGCATTCTCAGGGACCTTCCTGACCTTTTCTTTGCCGGTTCACTAACCCCTGCCGACCACGGACCCCTTGTCCTCAGATTCGAGCCAATTTCTGCCTGATTGAACCACAAAACAAGGGTCAGGAAAGAGAGCGAGGTGAACGTAGCAATTCTGCAAACTCAGGAAGCTTCCTGATACCATTTTGGGTGGTTCACGGAGCCCCCCGAGGGTCCCTTTCCCCGACTTGAGGCCAATTTTAATAGGTTGAACCCCCAAAATGGTGTCAGGAAAGATCGTGAGGTCAATTTGATCGGAGTGATTTGCAATTGCAAATCAAATTCCCGTTAGGCTTAGGTTGGCAGATTTAGCTACTTTTCGACAGAATCTAGCATCCCCCGAAAGTGCGTAGTATACTACTTTATATAATATTATATATTATATATATATATATATATATATATATATATATATATATATATATATATATATATATATATATATATATATATATATATATATATATATAATATATATTTCTTCACTCCACCTCAGTTGTTTGCTCTGTATAGGGGTGTTGTTCGCCCCTGTATGGAGTATGCGTCACACATCTGGGGTGGTTTCACTTACACAGCTCTCCTGGAAAAGGTGGAGTCTAGGGCTTTTCGTCTTATCAACTCTCCTGCCCTCACTGATTCTCTCCAATCTCTTTCTGCCGTCGAATTGTTGCGTCACTCTCTCTATACTATCGCAATTACAATGGACGCTGCTCTTCTGAACTCTCTCGTCGCATACCTCCTCCACTGAGAAGGGCTCCTGCGACTCGGCTTTCTACACAGTCTTATCTTTTCTCTGTCCAACTCTCTGACCCCAGACTTAACCGCTATGCTCTGTCCTACATGTACTCTACTGGTAAAGTCTGGAACACACTCCCTTCTTCTATTTTTCCAACTTCCTATGACTTACACACCTTCAAACGTCGTGTATCAGGTCACGTCGGCCTTTAATTTGACCAGGCTTCCGTCTTTCCCCCTAACTCCGGTGGAATTTTAGTAGGCCTCAAGCCTTTGCCCACCAGAGGTTAAATTAAAATATATATATATATATATATATATATATATATATATATATATATATATATATATATATATATATATATATATATATATATATATATATATATATATATATATATATATATATATATATATATAATAGTTCGATGGTACTTGCTCTCGTTCCATTCATGAAAGAGACAGAGCTTATCGTACATGGAAAAATTCTAATTTTACCATCACTCTTGATAATTTTCATTCAGCTCGGAATCGTTGTAGGGATATTATTCGAATATCCATTCATACTTTCAGCAAAAGGAAGTTCGCTGATCTCCTTGGTTCTCCTACTGATAAAAATTTCTGGCCTCTAGTCAAAAACATCTCTAATATCTTCTATAAATCTGCTTTTCCTCCTCTTATTCGTCCTGCCGACTCTGTTGCTAATACTCCTTCTGAAAAGGCAAATCTCTTCGGCCTCCTTTTTTTCTACAATTCAACACTCAATAATTCCGGCTCCCAACCTCCTACTCCTCCTCCACTCAGGGGTCCCATGTCATTCATTACCTGTGGTTTAATATGATCAGGTCTATGGGATCCAGAAAACTATGAACGTCAGGAAGGTCAGTTGCCAGGAATGGCATTCCTCCCCGTGTTCTGAGAAAGTGTGCGTCTGAGCTGGCTCTTTTCCTTGTTCAACTTTACTCACTTTGCCTAAATACTCGTACTAATACTCTTCCTCAATGCTGGAAGCGCGCATATGTTCAGCCGATCCCGAGGAAGGATAGCCGCTCTGATCCCTCTATCGTCCTATAGCTCTCACTTGTTTTCTATCAAAATTCTTTGAAACTCTCTTTAAATCTTATTTCCTGAATCACCTGGAGTCTCATTCTCTTCTTTCTGATCATCAGTACGACTTTCGACGTTCGAGGTCTACTGGTGACATACTTTCCTATCTTAGTGATTTATGGTTTCTGCCCTTATGGATTATGGGGACTCTTGTGTGGTGGCGCTTAACATTTCCAGAACTTTTGACTGGGTGTGGCATGAGTCATTACTTTCCAGGATCCCTTCCTTAGGGTTTCCTCCTTCTCTTGCTTACTTATTTCTAGTTTTCTCTCTGATCGTTCTATATCGGTACTTGTCGATGGACCGACCTCTTCCTCCTTTCCTGTCAATTGTGGTATTTCTCAGGGTTCTGTTCTATCACAACTTTATTCTTACTTTTCATCAACTATATCTCAGCTCCACTTCTAACTCCGTTCATTCTTATGCCGATGACTTAACTCTCCATTCTTCCACTCATTTCAAATCTCCTCCCTCCTTTGCTTTTAGAGTTGCTTATCGTCTTCAACTTTTTGATTCCATTCTTGCCGATCTAGACGGGATATTTCGGTGGGGTCACCTCAACCTTGTAAAATTCAACTCTTTTAAAACTCATCTTCACATCGCCCTCTCGAAAACACATCCCAACTATCCTATCTTCTTCGACGGCTCTCTCGTCTTACCTGTAAATAACATTAACATTCTTGGTCTGACATAAACAATAAACTTTCTTGGAAACCTTATTTCACAATGGTTGCTAGGGTGGCTTCCAAGAAGCTGGGAATATTGTTCAGATTTCGGTAATTTTTTTCTTCCGAACAGTTGCTCAATTATATAAGGGACTTATTCGCCCTTGTATGGAGTACTGTTCTCACATTTGGTGGGGGGGGGGGGAGATCTGATTCCACCACTCTTTCGGATAGGGTTGAGTTTAAAACTAAAAGATTAATAAACTCTCTACTCCTTTCAAACTCACTTGACGCAATGTCTCTGTGACGTGACGTTGGTGTACTATCTCTGTTCTATA
>SEYY01007718.1:5000-10501 GCA_009176605.1 Armadillidium nasatum
AAAGGAAGATTCCACTTATAGCTCTTTTGCAAATCACGTTACCCCTAGACTGGGTCTTAGTTTGTCTTGTGTAATCCTCAATTGCTGTATCCACTCTGGAGTGATTTACAATTTTATTTGTGTCAATAAAGTCAGAAAACCCACCTTCATCATCATCCTCGTTGTGGAGTCTGTTTTTGGTTGTATGACTGTCTTGTAATTTCTACTCAATCAACATACAAAAAGGGGTCGCCCCGACCCCAAATCGGTGACCCTGTTTTTCCAGATAGAGGCTACCAGGATTAGGAAGATAGAACACGAAAATAAAAATAAAATAAAAACAATGAGAGGGGCTTAATTGAACTGTGATGACTCCATTTTATATAAATATTTATTTCCAGCTTAATAGGAACGAACTTTTGTTCACGACTGTACATACATACATATATATATTAGGAAGTGAAGCGCTTTTAGAGGGAAAAAGTGCATGTAGGCCATTTACTGAAGAATTACTCGAACTGGTCGGGTGCTTAAAAATATGAAAGATTGAAAATACTCAATTTTAAGAGGGATTTGGTTCAGATTCCTTCTCGTTGGTAATATAGTCCATCTCAACTTTGCAGGACGGTTTCTTGTTAAGTTTTAAATTATGGTACAAATTTAAAATGATCTTATGACTGAGTACGAGCAGGTTAGGCAAGGGCAATGAAAAAAAACTGAACGAAATTTACATTTATTTATATAAAATTATTTACCATAATAAACCATTTTAATATGTATACTATACAATTAATGACATTTCAAAACATTGTAAAAGGACTTAAAATTTATAGAGTTTTCCTTTTACATGATATATATATATATATATATATATATATATATATATATATATTATATATATATATATATATATATATATATATATATATATATATATATATATATATATATATATATATATATAAACAAACTATATACACATCACAGCTTGACCGGTCACACGAACCTAAATAGTATCAAATAAAAAAAAAAAATGATAATTTGGTTTCAAACCACATTTTAATAAAAAAAATTGAATCTTTTCACAAGTCATTTTATTACTGGAATTTGGAATGCTCTTTATCAAGAAATTCAAATCTTTTTGAATCTCTCTAATTAAAATAACTTTTAAAAATTAAGGAACGGAAAATAAGAGCAATAATGACAAAAGGGGTTTCACCCATTTTAATAAATGTTCTCCTTTAATTCAAAGTTTAAAAAATCATCATAAATCTCTAATAATCGAGTCCCGTGACTTGTCCACTAAAAGGCAATCGAGTTACTTTTTCATGGCAACATTGTTACATTCCAACTTAATTCATTCCCTTCAATAATAAATTGTATTAAACGTTGCGAGAAAGATCCAGGAGCGCCCTTGGAGAGAAGGAAATTGTTGGCTTCACACAATCACAATCTAAAATCAAGAATGAAATTAATACAAATACAAATTAAAAAAAAAAAAAAATTTGCACGTTAAAAAAACAACTTTCTTCTAAAATTTAAGTAACTAGATATCTTCATAAGAATTTAAATGCCAAGTTATTAATAAAAATAAGGTATAAAATAGATTAAAAAAATAAAAAATAAAAATAAAATATTGATAGAAAAAAGGATGAAAGGAAAGAAACGACTCCGAGTTTTATTTACAATATACTAGCGCAAACAAACAAAGTTTGGAAGTGTTACTTTTGAACTGAGAAAATGAAAATTTCATTAAAAGGATGAATAGGCGTTTACCAATAAACATGAATTTGTGCAATGATACATTCGCTTACTCAAAAAATATATATTACACAAACTGCTATGACTATAGTATCTAATAAAGATAGTAATGAGTTTAAAAAAAGATTTAAAAGATATATTTGGTGGAAATATTACGGAACATTTGTTTTATAATTGATAATTTTTCTTAAGATAATATGTAAATATGTTTTCAAAGATAGGTTGAAAAAAGGTAAATACTTAAAAGTTTTACGTAACTAAAGAATACACAAAAGAAAAATCAATGATGTGCATTTGCCGGAAGATTTACGACTTGCAGGAAGAGTACCCCGAGGTAGTCTCCACTTCGCCCCACCAGCTTCCTACTCTCATATATAGGAGAAAATATGTTCATCCGTAGGGAGATAAAATATAATCGTGTCAATATAATAATTTAACTAATTACTACTCATATTTACCACCGTCCTTAACAGATTGTTTGCCAGGATGTCATTCTGACATACTCTCCGTAAATAGAAACTATTGCAAATGGTACTGATGAGATGAGCAAGTGGAACCGTTGAATATGCTATATTTCATAGCAACTTTGATACGTTTAAATTACATAGGAACGATTGAAATTATAATGAAAAAGGTTTGAATCAAAATGTTTTATAACTTGGAGAGTTAAATCATTTGTTAAAGCGGAATAGTTTTCTGTTTAAGGTGTTTTTATTGATGGGCAAGTATTACACTAAAGTATATACATCCTACCAAACTATTTTATAAAAAGACAATAAATGACACTTTTTCCTGATGTGGTGGTCGAATCTGGGTTCAAATTCAAGATTCTACTGTGCGAGAAAAGAACTTTTCCTTCATCCAAATCAGAGTTTATATATATATATATATATATATATATATATATATATATATATATATATATATATATATATATATATATATATATATATATATATATATATATATATATATATATATATATATATATATATATATATATATATATATATATATATATATATATATATATATTATACTACAGTCCTATAAGGTCTAAATACAACAAAATATATATATATATATATATATACTATATATATATATATATATATATATATATATATATATATATATATATATATATATATATATATATATATATATATATATATATATATATATATATATATAGTATATATAATTTTACATAATAATAATAATAATATATATATATATATATATATATATATTATATATATATATATATATATATATATATATATATATATATATATATATATATATATATATATATATATATATATATATATATATATATATATATATATATATATATTATAATTTACCTGATTGTGGAATTAAATAATTCAATCTAAGACATACTCTCTAAAGCTGTCCAATTAACCTTATTTTGTGGAAAATTTTCTGTCCAGAAAGTATCGATATCAGTTTTCAATGATGTTTTTAAGCTGGAATTGACCTTTAAAAGAATCTACTTAAATATACAGATTTTGAATCTTCAAATCTATATTTCATTTATGTCACCTCCATTCACTGCCCATTATAATTATATTCATAGAATTTTTTTTTATGTAAATATGCAAAATTATAGTTCTTAAAAATTCAATTTATTTACTTGAATAACATCAATTTACTTGGTCACTGCTAAGAGACACAATCTGACCGTACAAAGCTGATTGGACATTATTTATTTGATTAGCTATTTGTTGCACTTGTCTGTAAGTATCATTATCCTGTTTTGGTGAGTAGTGTCCTTTATTTATTAAAGGGGAAAATGAAGAACCGCTGTCTTCCATAACAGGACTTTCAGATATTGGGGGCAATTGTGATGCGTGTAAATTTGGAGAATTACTATGTGAAGTTGGTAAATTATAGTTGCTATTCTCACATGTGTCAGATTTCTTAACATCATTAGGGTATGTGTTTCCCTCTTCTTTGGCCAAAGCTTTTGTTGCCTCTTTGTGCTGTGCATAGGTAATTGGAGCAGGCTTTAAATTCGAAAGAGAGTTCTGTTGGATAGGTATGGCTTGAGGAAGTTCTAACTGTTCTTTTATTTGTCTTTTCCTCCGTTTACTCCATAATTCATGGCAATCTTGATTACGAGGCAAAGGTGGAGGTTCCATTCTAAAGCAAAAAAAAATATATATATATATATATATATATATATATATATATATATATATATATATATATATATATATATATATATATATATATATATATATATATATATATATATATATATTATATATATATATATATGTTTTATAGTTTACCACTGCTCATGGGCTGAACCCTTTTCTAGGAGGGGACAGAAATTTAAAAGAAAACCCACCCAATCCCAGCCTAACACAAATCTCTCAGTGAGAGCAGATGGAGGCCTTGAAGAGAGGAAAAGTATATGCAGCCGGGAAAACAAATGTGGCTGGAGAGGAGGCACCACAATGGACAAGCATGGGATTTACAATATTCACACAAAACTTATGCGAAAGCATGGCACCCCTTGTGTTGCGAGGGCGAAGCAACGGTGGTAGAACGTTAAAGGGTTAATTCCCTCCAGCATCTGCCGTTGTAGTACCTATGGAAAAAGAGAGAATTCGCCAAAGTCACGTCGCAGAAACAGGGGATCAAGTGAGTTTGAATTTAACAGACAGTTTATTGATTTTTTCCTATCAGTGTTTTTGAGAGAGATGTGAAGAAGTTGAATTTTACAAGTTTGAGGCGGCCCCACCGGAAAATCCCATCCAGATCAGCAAGAATGGAGTCAGAAAGTTGAAGACGAGAAGAACTGTAGAAGCTAAAGAGGGAGCAGATTGTCATCGGCATAAGAATGAATAGAGTTAGAAGTAGAGCTGAGATGATCGTTGATGAAAAGAAAAGCCGTACTGATGATCTGAAAGAAAGCGAGACTTTAGATGATCCAAGAAATAAGTTAAGAAGTCAAATATTTTAGATAGAACACTAGTGAAAGCTATTGGACGATAGTTAGAGGGATTAGAGCGGCTACCCCTCTTCGGGGTCGGCTGAACATATACGCGCTTCCAGCATTGAGGAAAAGTATTAGTATTAAGGCATAGAGAGTAGAGTTGAACGAGGACAGAAATCAGCTCAGACGCGAGCACTCTCAGAACACGGAGAGGAATGCCATCCTTGTAGCTGGCCTTCATAACGTTCATAGTTCTTAGGATCCCATAGACCTGATCATGTGTAATCATAGGTGATGAGATGGGACACCTGAGAGAAGGAATTGTTCAGGGTTGAATTGGAAGAAAAAAGCAGGCTAAGTGATTTGCCATTTCGGAAGGAGTATTAGCAACAGAGCCGTCAGGACGAATAAGAGGAAAGGCAGATTTAAAGAAGTCATTTTATATATATATATATATATATATATATATATATATATATATATATATATATATATATATATATATATATATATATATATATATATATATATATATATATATATATATATATATATATATATATATATATATATATATATATGGACCGGGGCTGGAATTTTGCCAGGGCCGGGTTCACCCAAATTTAGCCGGTCGGGGCCGGGGTTGCCTAAAAAATTTGTAAAGAGGTCAAAAGCACTAAAATTTTTGGTTAAAACAATTAGATATAAAGTTTAATTGAGGTTTATTTAATTATAAGAAAGGAGTAGAATAGCCAACATTCACTTAAATTAATGATTATATGCATTTTCT
>SEYY01007719.1:10000-22500 GCA_009176605.1 Armadillidium nasatum
GTATTTTCGTAAACATTTGAGTTTGAAGCACAAATTATAATGTATATTAAAATGCGAGTATTTGTGTTCATTACTTCCTTTTATAGGTGTGAAAAAATATACTTACATGGAGTGTTCAGTGTGTATTATTTATTTGAATAGTATGTTGCATGTTGGTTTGGCGCTATACCCAAATCGTCGACAGGAAAAGTAGTCGACAGGTCAAAGGGCCGACACTTTTGAAAAAAATGTGTCGATCACTTTTCTTTTCAATTTCAACGTGTCGACGTTTTGGACACATGTGAAAAAAAATGTGTCGGCTGTTTGACCAACATCGTATTTTTTTTTATTTCGATACAATCGATACGTAAGCCTATTTTTAAATTTTATTATTATAATAATTATGAATAGATTTTTTTTATTTTTAATATATTATTTTAGTAGATGCATGGCACACGAACATTTGTCTACGGGGGCTCTGCCCCCCGTACCCCCCGACCCGTGAGTGATGATGATATATATCTTTCGATTAATCGATATCGATTTATAGTGTCGACGATTTGGACGAGTTATGAAAAAAAGTTGTCGGCCCTTTGATCTTAGCAAAAAAAGTTGTCGACGTTTTGGACAAGTGAGAAAATTTTGTTAATGTTTTTTTCAAAAGTGTCGGCCCTTTGACCTGTCGATTACTTTTCCTGTCGACGATTTGGGGTAATCCCGGTTGGATATATATATTATCATATATATATATATATATATATATATATATATATATATATATATATATATATATATATATATATATATATATATATATATATATATATATATATATATATATATATATATATATATATAATAACGTGTGTTTTTTGCATGTGTATTTTGGAAGTAATTTTTTTTTTATTCTAAGATTAAGATGTGTAAAGATATGAAAATCATCATTCTTTCGGTCATATTGGGATAAAATACATTTTTTCCTTTTTTCGGAAGAAGGGGGCGGGGGGGAGATGGTGTATTTTTTGTTTATATTTTTTTTGAGACTTTTAAAAAAAAAATCTGAAAACCATTTTACTATTCATTTAACACATTTTGCTACTCAGCTACAAGGAGTCCCACTCTCTCTCTCTCTCTCTCTCTCTCTCTCTCTCTCTCTCTCTCTCTCTCTCTCTCTCTCTCTCTCTCTCTCTGGGCTCCAGATATGCCCTTATAAATACCAAAATACCCGTCATAATATAATTAAATTTGATACGAACAAACTTTGGTGTGTGAGAATGAAAGTGGAATCCTTTTCAGCAGGAGGGCCTCTCTTGCCACACATTCAACGTCATCCCGTAAGAAATTGAATCTTTGTTTGAAGATTGAGTCATTTATATGTGATTTTGGCCACCAAGGTTCCTTGCTCTACCCCACAGGATTTCTTTTGTATGGGTATACTGAAAGTGAAAGTGTTTCGCAACAAGCCACGTACTCTAAAAGACGATATTCGGGCAGGAAATTGATACTGTGACTCTGAATATGTTGATGCTGTGAATAATTGAAAATTGATAATTGATAAATGATAATTGATAATTGATACTGTGACTCTCAAAACTTTGGCAGCAATCTTCAGTAGCATGGAAAAACGTGTACAGGAATGTATCGATGATAATAAAGATCTTTTCCAACACTTGTTGGGATGTCTGCACGATTCTCAATCACCAAAATTTGTTCGTGTTAAATTTTATTAACTCATGACCACGAAATTGTGTATATATATATATATATATATATATATATATATATATATATATATATATATATATATATATATATATATATATATATATATATATATATATATATATATATATATATATATATATATATATATATATATATATATATATATATATATATATATATATATATATATATATATATATATATATATATATATATATATATATATATATATATATATATATATATATATATATATATATATATATATATATATATCTAATATATCTAAATATTAGCAATTAACATAATCTCGGATTGTGAAATTTGTATTTTATCACTACTTTGTTAAACCCCATTAGACGGTAATTAAATCTCTATTGTTTTAGTCATGCTAGTCATGCAATCAGTTCATGACTGTACCGTTTCCTGAGCCTAATAATAATAATAATAATAATAATAAAAATGATAATAATAATAATAATAATAATAATAAAAAATGATGATAAAAATAATAATAATAATAATAATAATAATAATAATAATAATAATAATAATAATAATAATAATAATAATAATAATAATAATAATAATAATATTAATAATAATAATGATAAATACAATAACAAGAATCATTCAATAATAGCAATAATAACAATAATGATAATTCTAATAATAAAAATAATAAATATTAATAGTAATAATAACTAATAATAATAATAAAATAATGTTTTGTTTAAAATATTTTACCATCTATACTTAAAAATCCTTCCAGAGTGCTCTGAAAGATAATGTCTTTCCTGCTCGTTGTTTATCAGTGCTAGTCCTTGAGTTGTATTTAAATTCCCACGTAGAGTTTTCACCCTTTCATTGGAACTGGCACTTTCTCCCTCTAACCTGATTTTGGAGTTGTTGCAAGCAGCTAGCAATAATTATAAGGCAGGGTTGCTAGTCCTGTCACCATTGCTCTTGGCTCTCCTCGAATGATCCAACCCTGTCGCCATTGCTCTTGGCTCTCCTCGAATGATCCAACTCTGTCGCCCAATCCAAGATCATATTTTTAAATTTTATATTCTTAATGTTAATGCTGAATTTTTAATTCATGCAGAAAGTATTTTTTCCTCCTTAGATTTTTGATAAAATAATTTAATTGAATTTCATTGAATTTTCTTTTAACTTTCACGATTGATTTTTATAATAATAATAATAATAATAATAATAATAATAATAATAATAATAATAATAATAATAATAATAATAATAATAATAATAATAATAATAATAATAATAATAATAATGATAATAATAATAATAATAATAATAGTAATGATAACAATTATAATGATAATAATAATAATGATAATAATAATAATAATAATGATAATAAAAATAATAATAATAATAATAATAAATAAAATTGATAATAATAATAACAAAAATAATAATAAAAATAATAATAATAATAATAATAATAATAATAATAATAATAATAATAATAATAATAATAATAATAATAATAATAATAATAATAATAATAATAATAATAATAATACATATTTTGTGCCATACAATGTATTGAGAAATATTATGTAATTATATTTACTGTATATTTAGTGACTTATAAAGAATAGTGTAAACAAATAGCTCAAATTCAATAGTAAAAATTTGTTAGTCTTTATTATAATACGATAATTAGTCATGGTAGTCATCTGTTGAGTCACTGTACTAGTGCGATTTGTAGTCATGGTAGTCATAAAATGGGTCAATGTAGTAATAACAGAGGCATTTAGAATTATTATCTACTGATTGCTTTGTATCAATCCAATTAATAGTCATGTTAGTCATTTACTATAACTGATAGTCTTTCATACAGTTGGTAAACATGGTGTTAATTTAATTGGTAGTCTTATGTTTTGTTTATTGAGTCTTTGCATTAATCCACTTGATCGTCTTATTAGTCATTTACTAAGTCTGAGTAATAATCCAGGAAAGTCTTAATAGCTGTCTATTATATAGTCTTATTAGTCATTTACTGAGTCTTTGTATTAATACTATTGATAGTCTTATTAGTCGTTTATCTAAATATGCATCTTCGTATCTTTGTTGGATCAGAATTATTCAAAGTCAAAAGAATTCCTCTTTCGAAGGCTTCTTCTCTTTCATCCTCTTCTTTTCTTATTCCTACTTAAGTTTACCCCAAACCCCAACCCCCAACCCCTCACAGCTGAAGCTGCTCTTCTCCCCCAACCCCTCCATACCCCCTGTCTTATTTCTGCCTTATTTATATTCTCAGTTTTTATTAAGAATTGAAGCTAAAATCAATTGAATTTTTTTTAAGGGGTGGAGGGGGGTGGAGGGGAGATGGAGGGTGATGGTGGAGGGTGGAAAGGAGGGGAGAGAATAGGGAGAGACCGAGTGTGGAGATTGGAGGTGGTGGTTAGGGGTGTATATGTGTGTTGAGATTTGAGGTGTGATACATATTTACATTTTCAAGCTTTCAATAAAATTTGATAGTATTATTAATTTAAATATTATTTAATATTTCTTTATAATTTTTATTAATCAGATTATTTCATATTGTGATTACCATTTCTATTTTTTATTATTATCATTTTTTTAAACATTATTTCACTTTGTAATTATTTTTGTATTATTAGGATTTTATACTAATAATAATAATAATAATAATAATAATAATAATAATAATAATAATAATAATAATTATTATTATTATTATTATTAATTTTACTATCGTTATCATTATTATTATTATTCTTAGTATTATTATTATTTTATTATTATTATTTTTTCAAATTAATACATTTGTTTTGTTTCATACTCGTATTATTATAATTTTAGATTTATTAATGATAATAATAATGATAATAATAATAATAATAATAATAATAATAATAATAATAATAATAATAATAATAATAATAATATTATTATTATTGTTATTATTTTTATTAATATTATTTTTCACATTTTTTCATTTTGTTAATATTTTCGTATTATTATCATTATTATTTACTATTATTATTATCATTATTATTATTAATATTGTTATTATTATTATTGTTATTTATTATTTTATTATTATTATTATTTTATTATTTTCCTTATTATTATCAATTCTCATATTAAATCATTATTTAATCATTATAATTTTTTCATATTTTTATAATATTTTATTCTTTTAATTTTTCACATAATTTAAATATAATGATAAAAAATAAAAATCATTAATCTTTCATTGAAATAATATATATATATATATATATATATATATATATATATATATATATATATATATATATATATATATATATATATATATATATATATATATATATATATATATATATATATATATATTATTATATACGTCTTTAAGAAATATTTTTACCTTATTTTTAAAAATCATCATAAAATTATTTCTTAAAAAAATAAATTAAATATTATGCTAAACGAAATGGGCAAATAATTATTATTATTTCTTAATTTAATTAATAGCTTCATTCAGATATTAATATTATTCTTTATTCCTTAATATTTTTATCTTTAGTTTTATTATTTAATGTTATTAATATTATTATTATTATTAGAATTATTTTTATTATTATAGTTTTTATTTTTTATTATCATTGTTATTGTTATTTTTATTGTCATGGTCTATTGGACCATTTTTAAGATTTTTTCAAATTAGGACAGAAAAAAAAGGTAAGTCATGTGTTAAGGAAGTTGTTTCCATGTTTCATGAAGACAAACAGTTCAAACTAAGCAATAATTACTTAATAACCATATTAATGACTTTAAAAAAAAATTTGATACCTTCACTGCAGCAAATATTTTCTAAGAATTTCTACCGTATTTGCTTATTGATGACAGGTCTCTTTTTATTATTATCATTAGTTTGTGCTGAAGACGGACCGAGATACGGTGTTAAACGTTTACAGTGTATTATTATCAGAGGTTATTAGCCATCATTTGAGAATCCCAGATCCCATAATTTTGATTTTTGGTTAAATCTCTCCTCTTGATAGTCACTTGCATCACGTAAATTACTTGTAAATTGGTCAAGATGGCTATTTAAAAATTATATTTTTACACTCATATTCCAACCTAACTCTTTGTAGTTTCTTAAAAGTTTTTTTTACTAATTCTTCGTTGTTATTTTTCCTATAATTGCCTAAAACGTTTTCTACCAAGTCCACGAATGAGAACAGGCATTTTACTCGCTTTCATTCATGACATTATGTACATTGCTGTCTTTAATTATTGTTTTTATTTGTGGGCCGTCGGAAATTACCCCTTTTGATTTTTTCATAACTTAAAAACTGGGTAATTTTAAAATTTTATATTTAAAACGCTCGTGGTTCGTATCTAAAGCCATACTGTTTAATAAGACCTAATTTAAATGCAGAGGAGAAAATATGATTTTATCTCTCCTTTCTAACGGTAGATTAATTGCAATTTTTTTCTCCGACAGTAAATTAAGTTCGTCATGAATAGATTTGTTTAAAAATAATGTTCTGCCTTGTCTTTGCTGTGTCATAATATTCTACAAGAAATAGGAACGCACGAGAAATTCTAGAAACTCATGAAATTTATAGCTTACATTAATAATATTAAAAGGAGTTAAAAATGATAGCAGTTAAAAATATTTTTAGGATGTTATATATATTTAAAATAAGACATGATGCAATAATACTAAAACAATAGGAACAAATATCTAGATAATAACCTAGTTGCAAATGTATAACTACAAAAATGACTTTGGTAATATTGAGAAAAACCTTTTTATGAATAGGATGAATTAGGAAGAGTGCTGAGCTTCTTTCCTAGTGAACCTCAATCTAATTAGAAAGTTAAGACCAATACTAAGGGTTTCCACATACACATTTAATTCACTGTGAACGTTTAACACCGTATCTCGGTCCGTCTTCAGCACAAACTAAATTTTACAGATTTCTATTTTAAAATACAATCAAAATATAAATTCTTTAACTATATATAAGATATTTAAAATAATAATAATAATTACAATAAAAAATAAAAAATAAAGTAATAATATTAATATGAAATAACATAAATAAAAATACAAAGGCTGGACTATTTTGGGAAAAAGAACTTGATTATTGAGGTGAAAAGGACAATAGAAGAAGCTTGATTATTTAAAGATTGGCAATGAGTTTTATGTATAAAACTTCAAAATTTACGATCAAGAAGAGAAGATGCATGTTGAAGAACAGAGAAATTTAATGAAGAAAAAGGGTGGGTATGGCCATGGTCTTTTATGGCAGAGTGTACAGTACAGCTGTTACACTTAAAAAAATAAATTAATGAGGATCTGAGAAACATTGGGTTAGATTCTTTGTGTCTGAAGAAACTATAAATTGAGAGGGAGTTATAATTTATAAGAATTAACTGACGTTTCGGGAATGTAGCTTCAACTAAAGTAAGAATATATCTATTAAACTGAAATGTAAGTCATCCTATATACAGAAGTTTTAAGTATATTTTTTGTTTGAGTATAGTAGGAAAATGAAGGTGTGTCTGAAGATATTAGTGAGACACTCTTTAAATAATAATTTTTCCACTTGGAACTTTGGGAAAAAATTAAAACGGAAAAGTATTTTCATAAATTCCATCTCTGTACGGAATATATATATATATATATATATATATATATATATATATATATATATATATATATATATATATATATATATATATATATATATATATATATATATATATATATATATATATATATATTAGTGATGGATCACATGTCATATTTTCTCATTTGCGGATGCGGATGTTGAATTTTCGAAAACTGTGGATGCGGATGCGGATGTTAATTTTGATGAGGATATGCAGATGCGTATGCCATACTAATATATATATATATATATATATATATATATATATATATATATATATATATATTATATATATATATATATATATATATATATATATATATATATATATATATATATATATATATATATATATATATATATATATATATATATATATATATATATATATATATATATATATATATATATATATATATATATATATATATATATATATATATATATATATATATATATATATATATATATATATATATATATATATATATATATATATATATATATATATATATATATATATATATATATATATATATATATATATATATATATATATATATATATATATATATATATATATATATATATATATATATATATATATATATATATATATATATATATATATATATATATATATATATATATATATATATATATATATATATATATATATATATATATATATATATATATATATATATATATATATATATATATATATATATATATATATATATATATATATATATATATATATATATATATATATATATATATATATATATATATATATATATATATATATATATATATATATATATATATATATATATATATATATATATATATATATATATATATATATATATATATATATATATATATATATATATATATATATATATATATATATATATATATATATATATATATATATATATATATATATATATATATATATATATATATATATATATATATATATATATATATATATATATATATATATATATATATATATATATATATATATATATATATATATATATATATATATATATATATATATATATATATATATATATATATATATATATATATATATATATATATATATATATATATATATATATATATATATATATATATATATATATATACATATATAACCTCTGGGGAGCAATAAACCTAGAACAGAAATTGCAGGCAAAACGCAGCTGAAACATCAACGTAATATTACATTCACAGTATTGCAAAATATATTAAAAATTGTTGTTATGCGCTTCTATATATCATCATTACTGTTAACATACGCACTATACAGATAATATATATATATATATATATATATATATATATATATATATATATATATATATATATATATATATATATATATATATATATATATATATATATATATATATATATATATATATATATATATATATATATATATATATATATATATATATATATATATATATATATATATATATATATATATATATATATATATATATATATATATATATATATATATATATATATATATATATATATATATATATATATATATATATATATATATATATATATATATATATATATATATATATATATATATATATATATATATATATATATATATATATATATATATATATATATATATATATATATATATATATATATATATATATATATATATATATATATATATATATATATATATATATATATATATATATATATATATATATATATATATATATATATATATATACATATATATATATATATATATATATATATATATATATATATATATATATATATATATATATATATATATATATATATGATGCATCCTTAATGACCAAATATTTGCTATAGAACAAGCAGTATTTTAAATTCCATTCAGTAATTTAAAAAAAAAAAAAAAAAAAAAAAAAATCATGACAATAATTCGTAGGAAAATAGGCACAGAAAATTGAGTCTGTAAATTTGGACATTTTCTAGAATCATAAATGTCTGAAAAAAGGTTCTAAAAATGTTTTTAAAATGTCCAAAATTGTCCCGTTTTCAAAAAAAAAAAAAAAAAAAAAAAAAAAAAAAAAAAAAAAAACGTCGATAAACGTAGCATAAATATTAACATTTCCGAATTTTCTCTCGTTTTGGAAAGCGAATTATTTGACCTCCGATTTCACCCCCTACCCTCCCTAACTACCCCATCCCCTTTCTAGACCTTTCTCTCCTAGGACGTTGTAGATACGATCCATCTGAAATGACCTTTCCTCTTCTTTTGATACCCTTTGACCCCTGAAGAGAGTTTTAATACAGAGTATCATATTTAGAAATATAGATTTTATTCTACTAATTTCTGGATATTTTGTGCAGTTAGTAATAGTGGAGATTACAGACAAATGTACACACATACACCCCACTTATATATATGTATATATATATATATATATATATATATATATATATATATATATATATATATATATATATATATATATATATATATATATATATATATATATATATATATATATATATATATATATATATATATATATATATATATATATATATATATATATATATATATATATATATATATATATATATATATATATATATATATATATATATATATATATATATATATATATATATATATATATATATATATATATATATATTTGGCATATTATTTTCTTACCTCACTTACACAACATTCTTTCTACTTTAACTCAGGGTTGCTTACTTGCATGGTTAATAAAAACTTTATCCTTACTCCATCCTAAATTATGCGTACAACATCTTCACTCTTTCTCACTATTTTTTTCAGTATACTATTTAAGTGTGGCTTAAAATCGTTTGTTATCAGTGATGCCTGGAAAAGTGGCAAACAAAAATTTTCCCTCGTTCGGAACTCTTTGAATCTTAAATTGGATGCTGGTATTCTATGGTATTAGTGGTGTTAGGATCGGTGTAGCTAAGAGCATGACGGAGTACTTTGATTGCATATCCTACCTTATCACTATTTTCTGAAGCATTAGTTATCTATATTCTAAATTTCCTCTATCCAGCACTACTTCTCTTTTACCAGGCGTCATCTATTGTTCTAAATCAAATCTCTCTTTAATAGGAAGATGTTGAAAACATTTTTTATTTAAGAAATTCTCAACTATTTATTTTTCCCTTCTCTCCTTCTATTTGCCCTCTGTCCTTTGGCATTTCATTGAATTTTCTTATCGCTGAACATTGATATTTAAATTTCTCTTATCTTTATCCCCTTCTCTCAAAAAAGTAATTTCTAGTTGCTCAAAATTTATTGTTCTACACTCCTATCGTTCATCATTTAAATATGTCAATTGTAGTCACCCTTAGTGTTCTGTTTCATCTTGCTACTCCCATTCTACAAATCAATAATGTATTACATACAGCATCACAAAATATTCACTCTTTTTGCCAAAAAATCAACTTTAAACTACTCTTTTCATTTTAATATTAAGATGAAATTCGTTAAAAGAAAGATTAAACAATTTTAAAACAGATAATTTTCTTTAAAAATGTTCAACAACCTAAAAATTGATCATAATGCCACAACGAATTTTTTTTTCAGTTATTTTCTTATAAGGAAAATAATTTGGTGATCTACTTATAGAAGTTGGAGAAGGAGGTTTTAGCATCTCCTATAGACTTGAAAGAAATCCTAAAATTAACTGAAATTCTCTTTAACTTAAATATCAGTCGATGCTTTACAAGGTTTGCAAATTGAACTGTATTATAGATGAGTATAACCCACGCATTAGAAACATTAAAAATTGGGCCTTAGGTAGATGGTATTTAAGGCATAGTATTGTATATTTCTGGTATGTCGCTTATAAATACTATTTAATTGTACCGTTGAATTTATGTTAATGATTTAAATTTTTTCCATCTTTTTTTTCCAAGTTGTTATTACCAATCAAAGAGGTGATGCATGACGCTACCTTGGCCCAACATAACATAATAAACAGTTATATCTCTAAATTGTTCAAGAGATGGTCTTTAAAACCATAACAACACCTAAAATAACAACAACAGCAGTAAAACCAACAACAACAACAGCAGCAACAAGAACAACTTTAAAACCAATAATAAAAACAACAATAACAACAAACAATAACCACGGCATTAACAATAACACCAACAAACAACAACCAACAGCAGAAACAACATATGGACAACAACAACATGAAGTACAAACAACAACATCAATAATAACAACAACAACAACAACAACAACAATAACAATCAAAAGCAATAGCAACAACAACACAACAATAGCAACAATAACAACAACAACAACAACAACAATAAGAACAACAATAACAACAATAACAACAACAACAACAACAATAACAACATTAATAACAACAATAACAACAACAATAACAACAATAACAACAACAACAATAACAACAACAACAATAGCAAACAGCAAACAATAACAACAACAAACAAACAAATTACAACAACCAAAAAACAATAAGAGCAAGAAACAACTGCAACAAGGGACATAAAACAAAGTTGAAACAACAAAATTGGATGAGTTTCATATCTTTTCAACTTTTGTTTCGTCAAATTAAAAGCCGAAAAATGAGGAGCCAAGAATTTGAGCAGAACTTCGCTAATGCTTTTATCTCAGGCAAACACAAATATAAATTTGAACGTACTTTTGCAGGTTACATAACGACATTGCGCACACACATATATTCGTACAAACTCTTATGAACACACCCAGTTTGATTTACGCACACACATATACACATACACACACACACACACAAATATATATATATATATATATATATATATATATATATATATATATATATATATATATATATATATATATATATATATATATATATATATATATATATATATATATATATATATATATATATATATATATATATATATATATATATATATATATATATATATATAATATATATATATATATATATATATATATATATATATATATATATATATATATATATATATATATATATATATATATATATATATATATATATATATATATATATCTGGGGAGTC
>SEYY01007719.1:27500-32500 GCA_009176605.1 Armadillidium nasatum
CACATTTCCATCTTTTCTCTGTCCAACTCTCCGACCCCAGACTTACCCGCTATGCTCAGTCCTACATATACTCTACTGGTAAAATCTGGAATACACTCCTTTTATCTGTTTTCTCAACTTCCTTTGACATACACACTTTCAAACGTCGTGTATCTGGAAATGTCGGCCTCCAGCAACCAGAATAGATTTTTCCAACTTCGGTAGAAATTGGTAGGCCTCCACCCTTTGCCCCCCGGATGATATATATATATATATATATATATATATATATATATATATATATATATATATATATATATATATATATATATATATATATATATATATATATATATATATATATATATATATATATATATATATATATATATATATATATATATATATATATATATATAAAAGAAAGAATTTAATACATATTTTTGAACATGTATCGTAATTTAGCGAAATTACATTTCTCATAATCGGATGAAATAACGTTGCCAAACGAAGGTCTTAAATGTTGCCAGAAAAAAAAAGTGGCAACGAAAACATCCTCTTTTGTTAAACGAAATCTCACTTTAAGTGCTTTGCCTAATGAGAAATTACATTATTTTCCTTTGTTCCTTTTCTCCGTTCTCGTTCTTCTGGATTAGGGTTCTTCCTTGATCTATTTTTTTGAATGTTTCTTGACTTTGCTTTTATCTTTTTTGTATTTAGGTTATAATGCTATTGGAATTTTGATTGTTTTTATTATCATTATTATTGTTATTATTTTGTATTTTAATTTTTGTTAGTGTAGTTTTGTTTAGTTCAATCTCGATCTAATTTTTATATTATATAGGTTTCTTACTCACCCCCCATTGCTTCTTTATCTATTTATTTTCTCCAATCACTTTCTACTCATTTTGTATTTCTTCATCTATCTTCTATATCTATTTTTATTCTACCTCGAATTCAAGTATTTTCATTTTTCTAGATCTACTATACAATTTTTTCTCCATCTCTTTCTAAACATTCGTTTTCTGGCATTTTAATTTTTGCTATCTAATATATTGCATCTCTTTCTAACTTTATCTATTTTTTTTTTATTATTTGCGTCAGACCCTTGTCAACCACTCTTTAAATCTTCACAAAATTATTATTTATTTATTTTTTATATTTTTTATATATTTATTTACTTATTTATTCACTAATTAATTTATATATTTTTTTATATATTTATTTACTTATTTATTCACTAATTAATTTATTTATTGTACATTTTTTACTTTTTTGCATTTATTTATTTATATTTATGTATTGATTTATTTATTTATTTATTTATTTATTCATTTATTTATTTATACGAGGGTTGTTTGAAAGGTAACGCCTATTCTGCCTTAAAATCTCATCCACTGCATCCACTGCAGATAAGGTAATGGAATAAAGACTGAAAGAAGGTCAAAGGTTAATCAATGACCATGTAATTTTATTTTTCTGCATAATCTCCTCCAACATCAATACATTTCTGCAGACGTTAAACCCACTTTTCGTAAACGGTTGAAAAGAAGTTTTTGATCTGTTTTACAGAACTAGTCTGTCACCGCTTTCTTCACCTCATTATTTAAGCCATTCAACTTTGAAAACAATTGAAAATCACCCTTAGGACTGTAGGGTGAGTGATTAATAATCTCGAAGTTCAAGGGTTGAAGCTTCTGAAGCGTCTGGACACTGCAATGTGGTCGAGCATTGTCATGATGCAGGAGTAAAACAGTACGATTTGGTCTTATTCGACGGGGGACGGCTCTTCAATTTCTGGAGAGTTTCACAATACCGATGGGGGTTTACAGATATTCCGGATAGACGAGGCCCTCCACATCCCGGAATGCTGTCAGCATGAGTTTACCAGCTGAGGGTTGAGTCTTAAACTTCCGCACGCCAAGTGAGCTTGAGTGTCTGAATTCCTTAGAGACTCGTTTCGCTTCTGGATCTCAGTGGTTGACCTACGTTTCGTCTCACGTTAAAATATTTAGAAGAAATTCTGTACACCTTTGGCATACAGAACTTCAATCACTGCACGTCGCTTCAACAAAGTATCCCTATTAGCTTTCATTTTTTTTTATCACTGCACAACAATGAAACCAAATAACTAAGTTATACTGTTCGCGTGTCAAATCTAATCTGAAATCTTCAATCTTTCGAAAGCAAGTCTTAGCATGTTTATATTTGTTTCTGTTGCTTAGCAACGCATCAACAGGCACTTCTTTCCAGTCCGCTCTCGTATATTTATTTATATATTTATTTACCTTTTTTTTGCATTTATTTATTTATTTATCTACCTATCTATATATATTACTTAATCTATTTTTTGTGCATTTCTGTTTAAATGTTTTTGTTTATTTATTTGCATATCTGAATCCAAAATAGTTTGAGCTCTATTTGTTATTATCGTAAGGGCTTTACAGCGTTTAATGTTACTTTCAGCAATTAAAACAAATTATATATATATATATATATATATATATATATATATATATATATATATATATATATATATATATATATATATATATATATATATATATATATATATATATATATATATATATATATATATATATATATATATATATATATATATATATATATATATATATATATATATATATATATATATATATATATATATATATATATATATATATATATATATATATATATATATATATATATATATATATATATATATATATATATATATATATATATATATATATATATATATATATATATAATAAATGGGAATTTATGGAAAAGAAACCTTTTAATAAAGATGTATAAATTAAAATGATTGCCAGGAATTCCACAGCACAAATATGGCTGTTATATATATATATATTTATATAAATATATATATATATATATATATATATATATATATATATATATATATATATATATATATATATATATATATATATATATATATATATATATATATATATATATATATATATATATATATATATATATATATATATATATATATATATATATATATATATATATATATATATATATATATATATATATATATATATATATATATATATATATATCCTGAAGACAAGAAATATATTCATCAGGAAGCAAACCAGGAACCGGCGTTCGTACATCCTAATTAGAGTATACATGTATATATATATATATATATATATATATATATATATATATATATATATATATATATATATATATATATATATATATATATATATATATATATATATATATATATATATATATATATATATATATATATATATATATATATATATATATATATATATATATATATATATATATATATATATATATATATATATATATATATATATATATATATATATATATATATATATATATATATATATATATATATATATATATATATATATATATATATATATATATATATATATATATATATATATATATATATATATATATATATATATATATATATATATATATATATATATATATATATATATATATATATATATATATATATATATATATATATATATATATATATATATATATATATATATATATATATATATATATATATATATATATATATATATATATATATATATATATATATATATATATATATATATATATATATATATATATATATATATCCTGTTATGTGGGCGTACGTGTGTGTGGGTATAGGTGAGGGTGTGGAATAATAACAATGCGCTTCTCACATTATGTATTGGTCTTTTGTAAATGCAACAAAGATTAAACAATGAAAAGTAGATCGCAAGATCTCTTTCAATGTATTTTATTTTATTTTTTTATTTTTTGTACGATTTAATGTGCGACATTCTTTTAAAAATATTTTTTGTGATATTATGTAAAACTTTATTTAGAAATATTTTCTAAAATATTGTCTGGAATTTTCTAAAAAATTTTTATTTGAAATATTCTCTAAAATTTTGTTTGGAATATTCCCTAAAATTTTATTTGAAATTCTATTAAATTTTGTTCGGAATATTCTCTAAAATTTTGTTTGGAATATTCTCTAAAATTTTGTTCAGAATATTCTCTAAAATTTTGTTCGGAATATTCTCTAAAATTTTGTTCCTCACGAATTCACCTTATGAAGAAATTGAAGATTCCTTAGTCTTATGTCATAGTATTTTGATCATTTTCCCTTTCTGTAGTATTATTTAAATTTCATAAAACATATTTATATAAGAATATATATTTATATCTGGAACCATCTGTCATAAATGAAAAAGAAAAGAAAATTAAAAAGGTACGTAAAATTTATTCATATAATCACAAAGTGAAAATGGATGTGCTAGAACTAGGAAAGATCTAGAAATTCCTCTAAAAGTAGCTGAAAACCAACCATAAAATTAAAAAAAATATATAAAAGAATAAAATATAAATATAAGTATATTGCTCAAAAGTATTACTTAAAAATGATAATCTTTCAAATGTCTTTTGGATATAAGATATTGGGAGCAGTGCATTTCGAAAATTCTAGAGAAGGTTCCTAACCTTTTATTACTTGCAGATCCCCTGGGTCATAACTTTACGTATGTGGACCCCGTATACCAATATAGCTAAGGCTTAGCTCATATGGGTTCTAACCTTTTATTACTTGTGGATCCGCTGGTCCCTAACTTTACGTATGGACCCCTGTATACTAATATAGCTAAGGCTTAGCTCATATGGGTTCTAACCTTGAATTACTTGTAGATCCCCTGGATCCTAACTTTACGTATGTGGACCCCTAGTACTAATATAGCTAAGGCTTAGCTCATATGGGTTCCTAACCTTTTATTTTTTATTACTTGTGGATCCCCTGGATCCTCACTTTACGTATGCGGACCCCATTATACTAATACAGTTAAGGCTTAGCTCATATTATTTACTAAACAAATAACATTTTTCCCTTGAGGATCCACTCTAAGCTCCTGTAGTAGTCCATGTGGTCCATGTGGTATCCTGAAGAT